>JAJHUR010121312.1:0-29144 GCA_027495735.1 Lutjanus campechanus | reverse complement strand
GGGACGGTGAGTCTGAGAAAGGAGCTTTCCCACAGCTCAAGTAGTTCCTTTGATTTTCTCCTTCAAGTTCAGTTCATTTGTTCAGGTGAGAGCACGCCAGCGGAGCTTGAAAGTGTGAATCTCATCATCATTGTGGTGCCGTTCACCAAGAGAGAAAATGCAATGCAAACCCAGTGCACTATGTGACCCCAGAAAGCGTGGGTTTATGGGTAGAGGAGAATGTTGATATCTGATCACCAGCAGTTGCTATACTGCTTGAAAAGCCAAACATAACAAAATGAGCTGTGGCTAAACCACAGTCTACACTGCATGTGTTGCTATTTCCTCATGTGTCCCTAAATGATCTGAATGTGAAAAAAGGTAAACCACTGCAAAGAGTTCAAATAAGTCTACGATGCAGAGCTAAAATCTCTCCCAGATCTCCAATGTTCAAGTTAATTCTGATTAAAATCTCTGTTTTAGATAACAATTTACCAACAGTTATATTACAATTAATAATTAACCGTAACCCCAGTATAAAGACGCTAACTAAGATATGACATGTCATTTAGCCATGACCTGGGACCTCCAACACTGAGGTTTTTTACTGCCGTTCACTTCCTTCTCCTCACTCCATGATCAGTACTTGGCAACTCCACTTGAGTAATTATAACATTTATTGATGAATTATGGATTTATGATTGCCTCCACCCCAACCCACACACATGCTGATAGCAGCACACTGAAGATTGTATCAGTGTTTGGTGAATTATCATTAACACTTAATCACCCTATAAGTGACATGTTTATGGAAACAAACTGCAAAGTTCTTACCCTGAATGATGCAGCGGCAGTACCTTTCTACAGAGGAACGAGTATTAGACCTTAAACTTTGGCAACTGACAGTGATTTAATGCCCTAACATTTTGCATAACATGTTGAAGTGCAGTATGTTTGACTTGCTTTTCAAAGATATATTTAGTCTGATGGTTGAGAATTGTGTAACATGTTCCAATATTCACAGGGAATAATCTGCTCAAAAATCATCCAACTCAGACAAACCTCCTGCAGTTATTGCCTCACGTTTGGGTTATGTGTATAATTTATTAATTGTTCTGTCCTGTTATTGTTATGCATTGAATATAATATGAAATACCCATAAATGTGGCACTGAGACAGGGGTTGAAAAGGAGCCCCTTAAGGAAAAAGGTTGGGAACCACTGGTTTATATAGTTCCTCACACATAATTGCAATGCAGAAAGGAAATTAGCAAATGTTTCATTCAGTCTGAAACTGTAAAATTAGAGTGTGAACTCCCAAAGGCAGGAGAAGACGCTCTGACAAGAAATGCCGGCAAAGATATCCTGGATTTTTCATGAAATATAAGAAGAAATAAACAAGTTTGTAGAGGAGTAAAAATCTGAAACATTGCTGTATTTTCGTTACATGTTGTCCACCATGTGTGATTGTGAATAACTCAGATGTCTTTCACCAACCTTTAAACTCTCATCATCAGCTGAGTCTTATGAGGTTCACAGAGCACAATGGCAGCTCTGTGCCTGCCTGGATGATGTTATCTAACACTCAGGTGTGCTTCCACCTGCTTCCAGGTATGGGGATACCGACAGTGACTGCTGCGCGGATCCTCAAAGGCCAGATGGCAGGAAAATCTGGAGAGGAGACCAGTCTGGTTATGGATACCTTCCCACACCTGGCCCTGTCTAAGGTCGGCCCACTCTGACTAAGATATTCAGACTGCTACTGCACAGGAATGTGTATTTAAACAGTTTTAATGAAGATACCTCACATGAATTTATAATCCTTGAAAATAATCGCATATACTGTAGAGTGTTATGTAAGGACAATGTCCACTGACCAGTCATTATTGTGAGGCAAGGACACACGCTTTCTCATCTTGGGCATGAATCTCCTGTTGTTCACAAATATGTTTAATTGCTACAGTTGATCAGAGAGAGAGTTTAATGAGTAAAATCTCAGCCCCATTAAAAGGAGGTGGATAAACTGAGTTTACTTGAGTCAACCCTAAACTATGCCCCTGAACATGAGCAGGCTGTATTTTGAGCTTTGATTGGCTGTCAATATAATCATCCCATGGTGGCACAAGTAGCCTGTTATCAATTTTTCTTGGGTCTGACTCTTGTACTTTTGCCCATCTCTACAGATAAAATATCAGTGAATTTTGAAATGCAGTGTTGTCAGCATTAACAATGTGAAGATTATATTCGTCCATAGTTAACTGGATATGTGCCCAAAATGGGCAGGCCATTATATTCATTTGTCAAGTAAGGCAATTTCAGGTTGAGCCACAGAAAAACAATTGCTACATCATCCCAATCTAAATTACACTAGTCTGACTCACCAGATGCAAACTGCTGGTGTAAGTCCCGCCATTGGTTGCTTGCTTCAAACAGCATCTCAGCATCTGCGTCTGTTTTCAAAGTCCCCGAAACAAAAACAAAAAATGACCTCCAAGCTGCAACTTAAATGCTGAAAACAGCAAATTAGGACCCGGGACGCTAATGGTAAGAACATAAACAAGCTAACAACTGTTGCCAGTGATGTAGTCATTTTAATGCCAGAGAAAGTTCCCTCTTGACACTATTTTGCAGCATCATCATCGCTGCATCCTGGACTTAGCACTGCCCCAAATGTTCGTAATTGGTTTAAAGAAATGTAAACAAGTCAGGGCATTTTTCCCTTTCTCCAGCGCTGAGTGAGAGAGACTAGACTGCAGACTGCAAACTTGCAGACTTGCAGACCAGCATCTGCCAAATGGTCCCCTGGCTCTGAAATGCAGACCTCTGTCCACCGAATGACCCACTGGCCCTGACTGCTGCACTCAGCTTTTATCACCCAGGCCCCGATTGCAGCGTGGCTGCAGCTGCTGCCAATCACTGCATCTGCACAGAGGGTGAAGGTGCAGTACCTGGGCAGAGGAGAGCAAGCACACAAGCACACACAGTGGCACGTAACACAGTCAGAGGGCAGTAGAGTATCTGAAGATATAGCTACCCCAACACACTTCTAGTGGGTTATAAGTGATGATTGAATTATGATTATATGAGTCTGTGCATTGTTTTTAAGGAAAATGTTGCATAGTATGCCTTTATGGAGACTCCAACCTGGTGGCAGACATTAACTATAACTATACGGAAATAGCAAGTCTTCTCACTGATGGTCTCATTTGTCTCTGTTGGTCATATAGAGGCATCAATATTAAATTAAGACTGTTTCATAACCATTTAAAAAGTTAATGACTAATTCATGTTCATAAACTCAAGAGTGTCTTGCTCGTATGAATTGGGGGTACATGCAGAAACAATCATACTCCACTGTAACTCTCACTATAACTAAGTCACTGTAGATTAGAAATCCTGCTTAACTGTTGAGATGATTAATGTTCATATTAACATGTGTGATTATATTTGGCCCCTGCAGACGTACAATGTGGACCAGCAGATGCCAGACAGCGCTGGAACAGCCACAGCATACTTATGTGGTGTGAAGGCCAACTACGGCACCCTGGGTGTCACTGCTGCCACCCCGAGGTACAACTGTAGTGCCGTGCATGGGAACGAGGTCTCATCAGTTCTGCACCGCGCCAAACAAGCCGGTAGGTTCAGGTTTACATGGCTCAACTATAGTGGTTCCATTTAAATTTGAACTTATATTTGCTCTGGGGTCTGAGCCCACGTTGATGTGTTTTTCATTGAGGACATTCACTCAGAGAGATCAGTATTACTCTGTGTTAAGTGTATCCATGTCAATATGTGCAATATAAAAAAAGATGTCCATGTTATGACTAAAGCTGCTCTGTGTGTTTTAGGAAAATCTGTGGGAATTGTCACTACAACCAGAGTGCAGCATGCCTCTCCTGGTGCAACCTATGCTCACACTGCCAACCGAGGCTGGTACGCTGACTCTGACCTCACCGAGGAGGCTGTCCAAAATGGCTGCCGTGACGTTGCTTACCAGCTGGTTCACAACACAGAGATAAATGTAAGTATGTTTTAATAAGACGGTATTTTCATGCCAACACAAGCAGGGGCACCGCCAGGGATTCTGGCCTCCCTGAAAAGATATCACATTGGGCCTACACTTGGCCCTTTGTAAGTCCCTCCCCTTTTAGCTCTGTGCTCCAATAGCATTTGAGCAAGCTTGGTACTTCAGTCAACTTTCTCCTTTTGTTTAAAGGTGACATATATTTTCTTCTAAAGTTATCTAATGGTGTAGAGTAGCTAGTGGTTTGCTAACATTAGCTAACTATGTGAATATATGTTGTATTTCCAGGTCCCCTAGTCACAACTCTTAACCATCTTCAAAATTTGGCTTTCTTTTCAACATGAGTCTAGCACATAAGTAAGGAAACAGGAAAAGGAGAGAACTGACCAAGGTACCAAGCTTTCTCAACCATTATTGAAGCACAGAGCACAAATGGGCAGGACTTAGGAAGAGTCAATTCCCACCCAGAGCAAGCAGATATGGCAAGTGCACTAAGATGATAGAGGCATCTAAATACGTCCTTTTAAGAGCCAGAAACCTCAAGCAGATCCACAGGGTTGCTGGCCATAGATGGGCGGTTGGTAGATGTTCTTCAAAATGTTTCACTCACATGCAAGTAGAGGGGCAGTAAACAGGTGAACACTAGACAGTACAAGACATAAATAATCAACATAAAAAATGCAAGGACATAAACTCAACAAATCTTCGCATTACAGAAATAGTGAAAGAGATGAAAACTGTAGAGCATAGAGTATGAAATACATAAACTGTCACCATGTCTTTTGATGCAGGTCATTCTTGGTGGAGGTCGTCGGTACATGTATCCCAGAGACATGCAAGATCCCGAGTATCCATCTGAAAGAGGAGACAGAAATGATGGACAAAATCTCATTGCAGAGTGGTTAAAGAACAAAAAGGTACAGTGCTCATTAGGTTTGAGTTTGAGTGTGGATGAATGCCATTTCCCCTCTGCCTGCAACTTGTTAAACATTTTAAAGGGATTATAAAACAAAGTTTACAGTGCCTCCTGACACCCATCCAAAAATAAAATTTCTTTGTTTTCATTGCCTACAGAATGCTAAATATGTTTGGAACAAAGCCGAGTTTGATGCCGTCAATCCTAAAACTACAGACTTCCTGATGGGTAAGAAGAGCTGTTCGAATCACCTCTTTCCTGGGTGAATTATCATTAGCGTGGATGCTGATTATATGTGAAATATATAGCTATGTATTGCCACCATACTCTAATGAAGCGATGATCTTTAATGGCTTCAATTTGCAATATAAAGTGATAGCACAAGCATTTATACCTTATGTTTTTGTTTTGTAGAAAAACTTGTGCACATTTAGTCACGTCATAGCACTAACACTGCAGCGCTATTCAAAGTGCATGGCAACATCTTAAAACTGAGGCCTGGTTTCTCTCTACATAAGGTCTCTTTGAGCCCAAAGACTGCCGCTACGAGTTGGAGCGTGATCCGTCCATGGACCCCTCCCTCACGGAGATGATGGAGAAAGCAATTCAGATTCTCAGCAAGAACCCAAAGGGATTTTTCCTCTTTGTGGAAGATAAGTATAACCGTTTTCTGTTGGCAAACAACAGTTATCTAAGTTAAAACTATCATTGTAACTGTCCCTTTGACACCATAAATTAATTGTAAATAATTCAAACAGTATAATTTCAAGCCATTTTAAATTATAAATGTATTAAAGTAGTGATTTCATTTAACATCAGGTCATACCAGTGATATTTGGGGATTTTTTTCTTTCAAATAATTTAAGTATTATTTTGGAAACATTGTTAGTTTTGGCCAGATTATTGGAGTTTAATAATGTTCTTCATGCATCACAATGACATTTTAATAAACCTGACAATGCATATTCAAGTAGATACATGGAATATGAATGTCAGTTATAAAAAAAATATGAATATGAGAGATACTACTTTTACTTATATGTCATGTATATTCTTTTGAACTTTAAGTGGAAGAATTGACCACGGTCACCATGGAACGAGGGCTAAAAGAGCTCTCAGTGAGGCTGTTGAGTTTGACCGGGCGATCGGGCGAGCAGCTGAACTCACCAGTGAGCTGGACACCCTGTCTGTGGTCACTGCTGACCACTCCCACGTCTTTGCCTTTGGAGGATACTCTGCCAGAGGAAACCCTGTTTTAGGTAAAATGCATTCTTAGAATTTGATTAGAGCTGAACTGGGGGAGGTTTAATGATAAAAAACAGAATATCATCTGATGTTTCAAGTTTGAACAAACCTTGACCTGTGATTTACAGGGCTGTCTCGTTCAAAAGCCGAGGACAACAAGCACTTCACCACTACTGTGTATGGAAATGGACCAGGATACCAGATTGTCAATGGAACTCGGCCAGATATGAACGAGACAATTTCAAGTAAGTGTACGCGGATCATTCTAGAGAGGACTAAGTGATATAGTAGCTCCATCTTGTGGTGTAGCAACATAACTACAGTGTTGTGGAGAACTGAAGAACTCAACTGAATCTATTGTAGGTATTCAGTGTCACATGAATGTCACAGAAACTGACTTTGAATGAGACAATGAACCCTGAGCTACTCACTCATTTAGAAAAATCTTTTATAGCTCCAAGAAATTAACTTTCCTTTGATGAAATAACACCTTTATCATTTGTATTCTCTATATGAAATATACCAAATATTGTTAGATCACTGGAGATTTCATCAACATTTTTTCCTGCCACATATAAACATATTACCTCTTTAAAACCAACTGTTATTACCTATCATAATATATATTATATGTTGTATAACATTATCACCCAATCATGTAAGAAGTGTCAGATGATCTGACCAATTAGTCATTGCCTCCTTAATTTACTGTAAAGACTGTTTACCTTATGACTGTACAATGGAATGTAATACAGGGTTTCCACTGGTACTTTAAAAAGTCTAAAAAATACAGTGATTTGAAAATAAGACATTAAAGTGTCTTAAAATGATTTGACAGGTCTTAAACATTGATTGGATTATAAAGTTAACATTAGTTCTAAAGTTGCATTAACTTCGGACTCACTTTTAAATGTGTTTTGCCTTTGTGGTCATGAGATACATCTTAAATTGCATTCATAATGGTCTTAAAAAGTCTTGAATTTAACTTGTTGAAACTTGCAGCAACTCTGCAATAATACAACAGCACTTCAATGAATACTACTGTTGTAAACCTTATAATGTTTAGTTTTTGCTGATGCCGGATCAAAGATTTTACTCGTTTGCCTTTTAGCCGTATTTTATTTCATCATATTGTCAGGTCTGTCAAACTCACTATATGAACAAATTTTAGGATAGCAATTAGTCTATGTAACAGAAAACTCTGACATTGCTAAAATAATGTTCTTTTGTCCTATTCTTCCTCAGTGAGTAATGAGTACCGTCAGCAGGCTCCTGTCCCTCTTGATTCAGAGACCCACGGCATTGAGGATGTCGCTATCTTTGCCAAGGGCCCCATGTCACACCTTTTCCATGGGGTCCAGGAGCAGAACTACATAGCCCACGTCCTGGCTTATGCTGCCTGCCTGGAGCCCTACGAGGAGTGCAAACTGACCCTCAACCATGCTGGATCCATCCACCCCAGCTTGCTGCTCCTCCTGATGGGCCTGCTTCTCCTCTCCCTCTGCTCTGTCTGAGATGACTCACAGCTTCTGGAGAACTTGTCTTGACCTCGGAATAACTATGACATTTTGGCTGAAAGATAAATTATTCTTCAAACTGCACTTTCTGTGTTAAGTTGAAGAGCTGTACAGTCGCACAACTTTGAGATCACTGCCATTTGAAGTAATTTTTTCTTTTTCAGATAACCCTGTGAGAAGCCTCTGTGTTTATATTGCATGCAGCAATGACTTTTAAGGCTTTATTGAGTTTATTTATAAAAAATATGCTTGAAATTATTTTTGGAATATTTTAAATAAAGCTGTCATTTTCCAGTGATATTAGACAAAAATGATTGCCTCTTTTTATGTTTCAAGATGTCATATACTCTTCAAGGAAGGGTGGGGTCTCCATAGATAAAGACACCACCACACACTTCTTGGTATAGGGATTACCCAGAGATGAGTAGGCTATAAATTGTTTTATCGTTTGTTTCCTTCTTTTTATGAAAGATAGTATGCCTTTAAGTGGCTTGTCAGTATTTTGTTACTGACTAATGATTAATGTTACTAACTTTTACACAAAAAATGCAAGGAAAATGCAAAACGCCAAATTAATTTCCTTATCTTACCTAACCAAACTAAACATAGTATATCGTCTTGGGCCAAAACATAAATGTTTTTTTTTTCAGAATCAGTTAATTCTGATTTTTTTTTAAAAAAAACAAAGAAATTACAATGAGACTTTCTAAAATAAAAGCATGATTTTTGATGTTTCTGATGTTTGTAACCGTTTTAGTGAAGTCAGTCTATGATATTTAATAGTAGGAACATCGTTTGATACAAGAAAACACACCTTTTATTCAAACATTGAGCGTGAAGAGGTGATACGCAGTATAACAGTAAAACAGAAACTTACCGTCGTGAAGTATCGATTAAAATGGGCAGGTCCCAAGAAGAAGCGCTACGTCTCATCTAATTGGGTGATATGACAGCATTGTCCAATCAGAGACATGCGTGGGCGGGACTTCCGCCTGCTGCTAACCATGAAAGGGGGCTGTGAGTTTGGAGGGAAATTCAATCAAAATAGTCGTGCAGCTCCTCGAAAACAAACATCGTCTTTCGAGTCTGAAAACAATACATCTGTTCAAGTATTTAAGGGACAAACCACGGATAATACACATTGACTGATGGCTGTATATGAAACGTAGTTTGATATGTGCGGGCACTGCGCAGGTTTCTGCATGTTCTCAGTCGGTATTAGCTTAGCAAACGATAGCTAGCTTAGATTAAAAGTTTTTAGAGCTTGCTACTCGGGTTTCGGCTATGGGCTGATTCAGGAGATTTTGCTACACGGCCATAAATAGCTAATTTGTAAAGGAATAACGCTGGTCATGGATTGGAAGAGACTGGAAAGTCAACTATGTAAAGCTGTGAAGGATGGCGAACCAAGGTGAGGCTCAGCCCACTTTTCTCTTTGTTATGTCCGGACATGCCCTTTCTGTTGATACGATGCTACTGCTCTGACATTTCATTATAAAGTACATTTTTATGTCGCTAGCCGTCTTATGTGAACTTATTTTGTGCAAAGTTATTTTCCTGATGTAATAGTGGAAGTAAATTGAGTTTGTTTGATGAATTAGATTTATTTATTTATTTTTTTCAACCCTTGCTAAATTGTAATGACTTCGTTTTGTACGTGTTTGGCGTCCCTGTAGTCCCCAAAAGCAGAGATTTGACTCGGATGTGTAAGATGATGAGTTTTAGCATTGTTAATAAAATATCCCTCAACATTAAGGGTCTGCTGTGACCACTGTTTCACTTTAACAGTAAGTTTGTGTATGGTAATGTCACTATGAGCTTTGATTGCTTTTTACCCTCTGCCACACACCAAGGTAATGCATGTGTTATGTTTACTAACGCCAGCAGATTCACATTTGTCTATATCATTTATCTACGTAATATATATATATAAATAAATAAATTTGAATTTGTAAATACAGATAAACATGGGGACTTGAATTACAGGGCATAGTATTAGGGCTGCAACTAAAATCTTTTTTTCATTGTTGATTAATCTGTTGATTATTTTCTCAATTGACTGATTAGTTGTGTGGTCCAGAAAATTGTGAAAAAAGTTGATCAGTTTTTCCCAAGGTGATATTCTCAAATGTATTGTTTTGTTCTCAGCCCAAAGACATTTAGTTTTCTGTCACAGAGGACTGAAGAAACCAGAAAATATAGAGTTTTAATGAGTTCAGTGTTTCTGTGTCGAGCAATGTGAATGACAGCACCAACTGCTGTCATTAACCTTTTTAATGATACACAGAACTACTGAATTGAAAGTGTGTCCATGAAAAGTAAATTAGGACAAGACAAGATAAGCAGACCCTCTGCAATGTTGACTGAGAGACATCAGCATCTACAGCTTCAACTATTATTCTTTACAGTTTATATAAATACTAAACATTTCCCAGCTTGCTTACTACTCCAAGAGCTATTGTATTAGTGAATATGCTTTTTGGTCCCCCCTTTATCAAGACTGCATCTTAACCTTGTTTTCAATACAGTAAAACTGTATGGTATGATGCAGTAGATATCAGATTGTGACAGCTCTCTCTTCCGTGGCAGATCTGTGCAGCTGCTCCTTTCACAAGGTGCGCGTCCTGATCTGGTGGGAGGTAAAGGGGTGGCTGCAATACACATGGCTGCAGGCAAAGAGACTGAGAAGAACACACGCTGCCTGAAAATGTTGCTGCAACATGGAGCAGACCCTAATGTCCGGTATGGTTAAAAGAATTTAACATTTTTTATATTTTATATAACTTCAGTAGTACCCTAAATGACATGAAACAACTGTTACATTTGTTTTGATCAGTAATCAGTAACTGTATACAGAGGTTGTTTAGATTTCTGAGCAGCTGTCCACAGACATTTTGCATCATGTTATTCCTGCTGTGACTTTCAGCATTATGTTCTTTTTGAGCATAATAATGTAATGTTTTCTTGTATATGTAATTTAAAGTTCTGTTTCCTTGTATTTCTCCCAGGTCATCGGAGGGCCTGACTCCTCTTCACATTGCTGCACTGTGGGGATGTTATCAAAATGTTAAGCTGCTCTTGATGAATGGAGGGGACCCAAACACTAAAGATAATGTAAGAATATTTCACATTCACATGGGTGAAGCGTAAGACAGCTGAGAAAGACACTGGAAATCAGTTTATAGTTAAACATGCCAAATGAATGCACAAATATTTAGCATATTCTGTTGTTAACAGTCCTTAAAGTACTTGTGATGGCTCTGTATTGCAGCTGAACAAATACAAAGGGAATACCTGATTTGTAACAAGACATCTACTAATATTTGGCTTTAAATGTTTGGTTCAGTTTGCCTTATGTCTGTTATCTCTTTGATTTATATAGGAAGGAAATACACCAGGGCTGCTAGCAGAGCAACAGGAGAATCGAAAATGTGCCCAGCTTCTTCAGGAGTACCAGGGAAGTTCACTGGACACAGAAGACGAAGACGACTTGCCTCAATTCCACTACTGTAAGAAAGTCTTTTTGACGGTTACTTAAAAAACTTAATCCAAAAAAATACAATTTGAATGCAAAATATTTTTTTATGATGCTTATCCAGTGGTGTTAACATGGCATGGATATACAATATGTTACAGTAATATTTATTCAGAGTCAAGTGTTTTACATAATTTTTGGCTGCAGATTTGTATATATCAGTAATACCAGAGTTATTACAGTGATCACATACTGATCTTATTGGTATGATTTTCTAGGGTATTGTGTCCTAAAAATGTAGGGAGCCAAGTCAAAAATTCTTTGTCAATACCTGTCATCAATGCCTAATGTAGTCTCTATTTTCCAGCCAAACAGAACTTAAACACATGGCTGATCTTCTGCCAAACTCTCTGGTAGTGTATAAAGAATAGATCAGATGGGTGACTGCTATATTTTTCCTAGAATTTGGGTGGTTGGTGGCAGTTTTTCCACTTTTTTTTTTAGAAACTGTCTCTCTTTTTTTTCTCTACAGCTGTGTATTCAGACCAAACAGATGTATCCAGCTATCCTGAATCAGACTACAGCTTCAGCTCCCACTCTTCTATGATAAGTGACTTTGGTGAAGCACCACTGAGCAGCACAAGGCGCTCGTCATTTTTCAAGATGTATAACATTAATGGGAGGCCAAGCTGCAGAGGAATACCATATGACAGGCTTTCTGATATGGACACTAAGAGGCATCACTGGATCAATTCCACCTCACACTGGACATCTGAAGGTCCCTCCATACTATCAAGCACTCGCATGTCTGCAGCGGGACCTGTAGCTGCAATGCCAATTCTTAAGGAGGATGATTTGTTTACTTATGATGATGCGTTTACATCAAAAGCAAACGAAGACATAATCTCCCCCTCCAGAAGAGACTCTCTCCCAGCGTTTTCCTCCAGGCGAGTGAGCCAGAAAAGCGTGAGCTTCAGAGATGTGGATGAATATTTCCCTGTTTTCAGTCCTGAATCTCCCAAACAGCAGCCTGTTGTTGATGGCAGCCAGTGCACCAGCACTTTACCTTTTGATCTGTCTGAGTACTGTGACTTCCTGGATTCAAAACGCATGGCCACTGTTTTACACAGGCAGGGCATCGATGTCACCTCGCCGGATCATGTTTATGTTTTTTGCAGGGAGAGCAGTGAGAGCACAGAAGATGACATGGAGAAAACCGTCATCAGTCACTGCACTGTGGAAGAAAGTGATGACGAAGAGGAGGGTGAACTTGTAAAAGAGGCACAAGTGAAAATACCAGAGCAGCCACCCTGTTCCCGCATTGGCAGCAGCAGCAGCGGGACTGGTAGTAGTCATTATAGTAGCTGTGAGAGTGATCATTACACCAGTGCTCTGGATGCATCTCTACACCCCAGACATCTTTCACTCCCTGCGGGGGAGGAGATTCCTACTGGAGCTGATTCTGTTAAAAAGATTTCTACAGACTCTGATTCTGGATGTACCAGGAAGGATGGGAATCTCTCACCTGATCAAACAGAATCCAAGATAGTTTTGAAACCTGAAATTGCAGAGCATTTACCAGGTAGATTAGACAACCCAAAAATTGATGAACTTGAGGCTTGCAGTGGTCCTGTTGTGGACACATCAAGTGAAGGTGCTGTTGATCAGCCAGTGGATGATGCAGCTGAAGCATTACAGGACAACTTCGAGCTCCCATTGACACCAAGTCCTTTTGTAACGGGCAGGACTCGCTCGAGACTGAGTCGATGCTCACTGAGAACAAGCAGGACCCCGGAGAGCCTCCTCATGACATCTTCTCTGTTTGAAGAGACCCTCCCTACGCCAGTTCGAGCACGCCGCCAGACTCCCAGGTCTCAGAGCAGTGAAGACTTTTACAGTTCACCACATGCACCTTGTTATACACCGTCCTACTCAGGGAGCAGCACAGGAGGAGACTCCCTGCCTGCTGATTGCCAAGACACACAGTCCAGCACCCTCAGAGCTGGTTCGAATGTCAGTAATAGCCAAGCTGACACAATCATTCTCCCCAAGAGTGTAACTGACTCTGTGGCAGAATCACAGACTTTGTCTGACACAGTCATACTGGAGAAAGACCAGGACTCTTCAATGAATGCTTATGAAAGAAACCTTGCAGAGGTTATATTGGCCATGCAAGACCACAATCTCGTTGAAGGCAGGGACTTTCTGACTGATGATCTGACAAGTACAGATGAGGGAACAACAAAGAGAAGCATTAATGATGACAGCCTAAAAAATGAAGACGTCTGGGTCACTGAGGACTGTAGCTCTCAGACAGACTCTGGCTCGTCTTCATCCAGTTCCACCTATTTTTCTCCAAGGAGATCCAGGGAAGACTCCGATCTTCCTTGCACTCCAGGCACTGGAAGCACCCCCAGGTACAGCATGAGCCGACTGTCGAGCTGCCGCAGGCCACAGCACCTTGCTAACCTGTCTTACACCCCTGGAGGGCGTCCACTCATCCAGGATCTGGATGAACCAGTGGAGTACCTCTACACTGATACGGAGCAGGGCCACAAGTTGATTGAGACCCACATCCCGCCTACAGCAAACACCTCGCTCAGCTCCAGCATGAGTAGCAGCAGCGAGGAGACCATCATTTATGACTGGCGCTCCATGCAGACGGATATGATGAAGAACGGAGGAAAGGAGAACCAGAAGCCCCAGATGGAGCCACGGAGGGAGGAAGATGATGAGCAGAGTTTGTTACCGGAGACCAAAGGAATGACTGACAAGGAGCTGAGATTCAAGCTAGTGGAGCTGGGGGAGAGCCCAGGCCCCATCAGCAGCCGTACCAGACCCACTTACATGCGAAGGCTGTGCCGCCTGTTGCTGGAAGCAAACTCCCAATCATCACATCAACGGAAGCAGTCAGAACAGCCACAAACAGGTAGCGCTTGTGCTCTTTATTTAAAGTGATTGATTACTGTTTTTTAGAGATATTATGAGATATGATTATTAATGATGGTAAAGAAAAAGGTTGTGCTATAAATAAGTAGTGATATATATAAGTATTGTTGGTGATATAAAAATGAAAGATCAGGTGCTCTTCAAAGACAGGGCCAGCAATTGGACAGAAATAAAACAAAGAATGATTGTCTAGCTTACCCAATGGAAGCTCAAGGCATTGGTGGGAACAAATGTGGGAATATGAAAATCACTCATGGATTAGCCAGCGTGCCTCAACTCCAGGAGTCCTGCATCAGGGAAAGAAGGTTGTAAAGATTTAAGGTTGTACAGGTGCCCTGTTGAAGACTCTCTGAGTAGAAATGCTGTGGCTAATGGTGAACTGCAGTGCCTCAGACTTCCATTAAGCCTCATAGTAAGCTGAACAATTATTGTTTGTATGTTTTTCCTTGATAGCAATAGTAAGATAAAAATGTTTTTATGTAATAAAGTCATAATTATGTTATTGTTTGAATTAATGTTTGTCTTGTGAAGTAGAGAAATGGCCCGTGGCATGCAGCTGACCATCGAATCACTCTCATAAAGAAGCATAAAAATGAAAAATTAAACTTGTTATTTGTACTGACTCAACACTGTTTGGATTCAAGTAGGCATCACTTTGTGGGTAGATTAGATTAGAACCACTGAATGAATGAGGCATATTCATACACTTATTATGATTTAGCTCATTATCACAGTCACTCACACACCAGGTCATTTTATTCTTATTTTACTTTCGTAGATTCAAGTTACAGCCCAGAATTGCGTCAGGCCCTGAGGACCTTTGAGCTGCCTGATTGCCAAGCGGATGAGCAGGCTTTGTGCCAACAGTTTGACCAACCAGATCAAAACAGAAAGTGGCGGGAGGGCATCATCAAGTCCAGCTTCAACTACCTGCTGCTCGACCCAAGGTCTGCTGTCTCTCATGTTGATTTGTTTTTCTTTGATTTCTTTCTTTGGGCAATGTTACCAGCTTTCTAAGAGAAGATGATCTGAGCTGCACAAAACCTTTTCAAATGTGACAAGACAGTGTCATTCTTATTTGGCACGAGAATCATTTCTACTTCTGCTAACACTGCTTGTAATTAGGACAGAAGGTTATGCTGTGTAAGAAAAGCAGCTGTTAACAGACAAATAAGAATAAGCCATGTTGATTTGTCATTTTTGGACGTTTATTGGGAGTTCGTACACTTGATATTTCTCCCTCTAATAAGAGAAAATTGCTAGGTTTGTCAGATGTTATTTATCATAAATGTCACTGGGATGATCAAAACAGCTAAGCAAAACATTTGCCAAACTTGCAACAGTGGGAGGGCAGTAAACAGAGTTAAAACTACACTAAGAAAACAAATTCATTGGTTGATTTCATAGATCAGAAAAATCTAGGGATGAAACAATATAACAAATATTGCAATAAAAAAATGTTTCATACCGTACTGGCTCTGACAATATCTACTGTGATATTACATGGTTCATTTTATTATTTTATTTTATGAAAGGACTGCTACTCATGGCTGCATTTCATAATTCAAGCATTCATTGCCAAAGACAATTCATTGCTAATTATTTGCACTTGCTTTGGTAATGGTGTGCTACTTTTATTTTATTTCATTAAAGAGTGAAAGCAGAAGCACTTAGAGTTAAAATGAGAGAGAAATTTTATACAAAAACATGCTTCATACATCATATTTATTATTTATTAAAGGACATTTTTTTAAGTCATAATTTTTCTTTTATTTAAATACAATTGCGTATCATGGACTTTTTATGGTACTATTATTGCACCTTAAGTTTTTTTGGTATCTCCTAGTAAAATCAACAGTATTAACTCTGTTCAACATTAAGCAATGATCAATATGCAGTTCCCAGTTTATTTTTAGGACTCACTTGTTTCTTCATCAAGTCTTAACTGCCCACACTCTTGTAATACAGATTAACACCTTTCAGCCCAAAAATATGATTAAATGGATCTTTTTTCTTCTTCTCTGCCAGAGTGACAAAAAACCTCCCATTCCGCAGTCACACCATGACCCCCCAGGAGTGTTTCCAGACATTTATCCACGCCATATTTTATGTTGGTAAAGGAAAACGCTCCCGCCCCTACAGCCACCTGTATGAGGCTTTAGAGTATTTCAAAGGAGAGAAGACATCCAAGGTAAGGCAGTGACCATTTTACACCAGAATTATCACATTTGTACAGGTTTTTTAAATGTGGGCAAACCTAAAAATAAAGAAAATTGACTCTTCCCACTGCAAGTAGATTAGTGTCTGTTTTTTTTTTTTTTACTGATGTATCATGTTTAACATCACACACCTGTTGGAAAGCCGAGACTCAATTCACATCTGTGCAGGACAGCAGAGAGAAAAACGGTTTTGTTTTTTCAGCTCTCCATACTTCTGTAACTTCTAACTGAATCAGTGTGGTTTGAGGTTTAGTTTCTCTTGCGTTCCTGTTTGTACTTTAAGGTATCTGCTTTATTTTACTGTTTAATGTCACTTTCATCGTAGGAGTTGTAAGTTAGTGCTGATGGAAACTCAACATTTCCTGCTTTTATTGTTTCATAATGAAAGGTTGTAAATGACAAAATATCAGAGAACTTTTATTGCGAAGAATTTATAGGGAATGAAATGTGTTTATCCACCGATTTACAGCCCCTTGTTTCAAGACATCATATGACATATGACATGCGTCATCATATAAATACACACCTTCAAGCACCAAGTCAAACCACGTCAACTCAGTCTCACACATGAGCATGGAAAAAAAGGGGCAAAGAGTTGAAGAAGTTACAGATGGAGGGGACAAGCCTTCATTGCTTTTGCTGTAAATGGGGCGAAAATTAGCATGCCCACCTGGATGTCATGTTTCTGTCACTGCTGATTAGAGCTGCAGCCAATAAAAATCTGTGACTACTATAAAGTTAATTGACCTGGGAATAAATGCTGATTGTACCTTTTCCCACTGAAGACAAAAGCCAAATTAGTGGATTTTTGTTCAGTGTAAAAGGGGCTTTAGTGAACTAAATTGAAATACATGAGATGTTAAATATGCATATGAAACACTGTCCCTTTCTTCTCCGTGTGACAGAATTTGTGTCGCAAAGTGCAGCACATCCTTCAGGTGTGGGGCGCCGGGCAGGGCGTCATCTCTCTGCATTGTTTCCAGAATGTCATTCCAGTGGAGGCCTACACAAGAGAGGCCTGCATGGTGGAGGCCATCGGTGAGTTCAAGTGGAGTTTGAATACCCTTTCTCACTCATCTGCTTTGTATCAGGGTCTTAAATCACCCTGAAAAGGACAATTTAATTAATGACGATATCAGCCAATCATTGGTCACGTATCAAACACTTAATGTATAATTAGAAGTGGAAGGACTTGATGAATGCTGTCAAAAAAAAATAAGAACAATAATAATAAACTTAAAAACAATAGGGTTTACAAGGTGATTTAAAGGTTAAAAACAACAACAGGAATCATGTAGGAGCTAATCATAAAACATTAAGGAACATTTTAAAAAAGGCTGTAAACATAATCTAGACTCACATAAAATTGTTATTTATTGAAATAGTTAAGGAGGATGCAGGGCACCCCAGGGGTGTGGGCACAAGGGTCAACATTAGGGACTTTCAGGGGCGATAAAATGGAATAATTCATACCAAAGTTTTGTTGGTTAAATCCATTTGACAGTCCAAAGAAATTCTCTTGATAGCTTGTGTCACTGTTATTTTGCCTCATAATCAGGAGAAGTGGCTAGGGTTGTTGTTTGCAGTTGCCACAAATTAAGTCAATACGATGACGGAATTTACAAATCAAGCAACATGTTATCCATACAGCTATTTGACATAATAATAATGAGAAGAAGAAGAAGAAGAAGAATGAAACCAAAGTACCCGTTATGTCATGAATACCTATGGCATGTAATTTTATTGCGGATAAATTTTAGAAATGCAAAAGAAACAAAAAACTTGGAAAAGACTGGCCTTACACCTGTTTGTACAGCAAGCCATTAATCTACTTACTTAATTCTCCAACTGTTCCAGGGTTGAAGATGCTCACCAATCAGAAGCGAGGAGACTTCTACGGCGTGGTGTCCAACTGGCAGCTGAAGAAGAAACGGGAGCTGGGCGTTCACCTGCTCTACAGGGCCATGCAGATCTTCCTGGCTGAGGGTGAGCGACAGCTCAGGCCAGCAGACATTAGACAGTAGTAGTACCAGCAAAATGACAACACACAGAGGGGAAAATACCACTATTTCAGGGTACAAAGCTGTCCGTCTTTGAACACGTTTGTGCTCAAAAGTTGGCTGGGGTTTACAACATCAAGATCCCCTGAGCTGTTACCTGGTTTTTAATTATCCTTCTGCTACAAATGGTCTCTCCATCTGACAGCAATACACAGTTTGTCACATATCACATCCCCGGCTAATATTTACATCCTTGTCAGTTAAGTACGGTGGCCCTGAGGTGCAAAACACAACGGCAAAAGAGAAAACACAACGGCAAATCAGAAAACACAACACAAAAAGAGAAAACACAACGGCAAAAGAGAAAACACAACACAATAAGAGAAAACACAACGGCAAATCAGAAAACACAATGGCAAATCAGAAAACACAACACAATACGAGACAACACAACACAAAAATAGAAAACACAACACAATAAGAGAAAACACAACGACATTAACCAAACCGGAAAAGGTAGGTACCCTCAGCCGACGTAGTAAACATATACTGGTAGGTCGCACTTTGAAGCACTGTGTCTTTAGTTCACTGGGTAAGACCCAGTGAGTGGAAAATGTCTGTTTTTACTGGAGTGAGTTCGAACCCAGCTCGATACGACGTTGACAAAAAATATATTTTCTCTTTTTTTTAATTATATATAATTAAGTTATAATTAAGAGATGTGGACAATATGCAAAAAGCAACACTGTTGCTGCAAATAAAACAGGAGAAGAAGAATTCTGTCAGAAAATTACTGATTGACTAAATAATGCTGCCCTTCACATGGAAACTGGACATTAAACTGACGCTGTCAGTCTGACACTGTCCCATAATGACAGAGATGTGGAGATCACATAAGTCTTTGGCCAAACCAATGTAAAATGAGTATAATGATTTAAGATTTTCTCTGATAAATGATGATGAATTTTCTTATCAGTGTTCTGAGCTGCAATATCAGCAATGCAAAACA
This sequence comes from Lutjanus campechanus, assembly GCA_027495735.1. NCBI lineage: Eukaryota > Metazoa > Chordata > Actinopteri > Lutjaniformes > Lutjanidae > Lutjanus > Lutjanus campechanus. Next base: position 9,812 of record JAJHUR010121312.1, on the reverse strand, counting down.
GACAACAGTAAAAAATACTCAAAGTCCGTAGTTGCTTCATCATTAGTGTGCGGATTATATACCATGTAAATTTAAAGTGTTACGTAATATGACCCGGAGCAAACGGGAAAATGACTCTGCATCACCAAACAGAGGTTACCATGACAGCGTGATAAACACAGTCTGTGCTGCTATGACACTGTTAGATTTCGACATTATACGAACGGACGGATTGAACGGAACGGATTCGTTCGGTGATGTTACAGACATACAGCTCAGCAACTTTTCATTTTTAATGTCTTCCCTCAGTTTATAATCTGTATCGCTCATAAACAACCTTGTTTGGACAATAATTAGTTAAAGAGCGGCACCACATTACAGACAGCCATGGAAAAAAACAAAAAAAGAGAAAATATATTTTTTTGTCAACGTCGTATCGAGCTGGGTTAGAACTCACTCCAGTAAAAACAAACATTTTCCGCGTACTGGGTCTTACCCAGTGAGCTATGGACACAGTGCTTCAAAGTGCGACCTACCGGTATATGTTAACTACGTCGCCTGAGGGTACCTACCTTTTCCGGTTTGGTTAATGTAGTTGTGTTTTCTCTTATTGTGTTGTGTTTTCTATTTTTGTGTTGTGTTGTCTCTTTTGCCGTTGTGTTTTCTGATTTGCCGTTGTGTTTTCTGATTTGCCGTTGTGTTTTCTCTTTTTGTGTTGTGTTCTCTCTTTTGCCGTTGTGTTTTCTCTTTTGCCGTTGTGTTTTGCACCTCATGGCCACCGTAGTAAAGATCATCTTGCTTGTTTTCCACTTGAACGCGTCTACTTAAAGATTTCACTTTAGGAAATGTCTTCATAATGGAGCTGCCTGATTTTTGTTTGGCATTAATTTCTTTTTGTATGTGTGCTTCATGTGGATTTGAGATGCATTTACTCATTATGTTGCTTTTAATCATCTGCCCAGATGTGACAAAGGTAATGACTCAAAAAGGGTGTAATGATGATGTGTTAGTAAAAAAAAAAAAAAGTGGGTGAATGAACATCAACATGATGTGGAAATCAAAATCATGACACTGCAGGTCTTTCAGAAGTCACGACAAAGTTATTTTCCAAAAACATTCTTCCCAGTAGGACATTTTTCTTCTAGACTGCTGTACTACTAATGACTTTTTCAAACTGATTCACACCAAAAGCTTTTCTGCATAATTGAATTAGCTGGTGTCACATTGCACGTAAACAAGTTGATGCATAATGTCTTAAAAATGTTTTCCAAAGAAGCTGGGAGAGTTGTATCTACAAATGAAGCCCTGTAGTTTATCAAGCTGTTTTTGTAGTGTTAAAAAGTTGTGATTGTGACTTTAGAAGAGGCTGGTAACTGGTACTTAGCATGATAGTTTTCATGGATAAATCAACAGTGAAATGTATCATTTTAGAAATTTAAAGGTGCAGTGTGTAAAATGTGGCCAGAATTTTAGTTTAAAACATTCAAAAAAGGGACTAATGTCAACAGAATGAGGAATAACAGTTATGACGTTATGTTGAAGACATAGTTATTGTATTGTGTTGCAGATAACTACTGAAGTTGGCCCGCTAACCAGCTACCCTGAGCCCATCCTGCCTTGTAATACAACTTTTAATACCAGGAGATGATAGTTCAATAGTCTAGCTTAGGCCTCCTCCTCTTAGGCTGTCATAGACATACATATGTAGACTACTCCAGCTTGTTGGTGCATTATGTCAACATTGATACCATTTTTCTCAGGGCAAGATGAGGAGTAAGTTAGGGGGTAAAAAACAACTTTTTTCTTACTTCATGTAGATTATAAACGCTTGATATAACATCAATCATTGAAATCAGTTGAGCAAGAAACTTTCTAGTGCTTTTAGCGGTGCCTGTGTATATATGTCTATGGATTACGTTAGGTCCACGAGCTGCACAGCTAACTGAGCTAACTAGGTAACAGAAGCTAGTAGCCATAAATAGCTACTCTGGTGATATGCTGCCTCCTATTTGTTTGGAGCAACCTTTGACAGGTGGCCATATCTTGCACATTGCACCTTTTTAAATGTGTAAAATGTGGTATAATTTGTTTACATGACTGAATAACCATTTCTTTTCTTGTGCCATTTTATATTTGTTAAAAAAAAGCAGCTAAAAAATACAGTGTTTAAGAAGTGTCAGTAGAATAAAATATCTTTTTAAAGGTCGTACATCAGCATTTACAATGTTAAGATCGGGGTACAGTTTGGCTGTCAGTTTGTGCTATATGTTGTCATAATATACATAATTGTGCTAGCTAGTAAAATCAATGAATCTTCATCAGGATCTTCAAAGAAATATTCAAAGAAATCACAAATTGAAGTCAACTTTTTCTTGAAAACCTGTCCCACAATCTCATTTTATTTTACATTAAAGTCCAGGACACTCAACTTTAAAAACATTCATTATCTTCTCAGGGTTAAATACTTGATCAGTTATCTGGAAGCTGCACATATTCTTCATTTTACACAAAATGCATGAATACTAACAATTGAAAACATGATTTTGTATTTTAGAGATTTATTTTTTTATATCCCTATTCCCAGGTCAAAAACATAATTACCAATAATAATTAAACTATGAAACCATTAATAGTACAGTGATTAGGTGTAGACACTTGTTTTAGTTTTCATAGTTGTTGAAATTAAGCCCCCTAGTTATGATCTGTTTTCTTGATTGTCTAAATTTACAGCATCAGTCATGTGTAACAGTACATAATAATCTCTGCATACATATAATGAAATGCACTGTTTTCATTATGATTTTTAACTTCTGCTGTCATTGCTTCATTTTCTTGTCCTTTTATTTAGCATTTATGTTGATGTAGTAAAACACAATTGACAAACCTGAGCTGGATGACTCTTTGGTCCTTTGCATGTCCTGTTCTTTGGTGTCCCTCTAGTGGACAAGGGAAGTCATTAATCTTTGTTCTTCAGCCTTGTTATTCTCATCATGCAGTGACGAGGTGTCATGCACACTGAGTCATTTGTGTTTGGTGTTAATATCGCAAGACAATTATTTTATGGGCAGCTGTTTGCTGGATTTAGGTCTAAAACCCCTATTTAAAAATATACTGGAAAAACTCATTTTCATAACCTCAAGTTTATTTCAACATTTGTAAATCACTGAGAAACAATCCATACATATTAATCATTTTTGTTTTAGTGTGCCAGAAAGCCATTTGCTTTGCAAGAATACAATGCTCTTTTTTTTTTTTTTTTAAATGATGACACCTAATTTGGGAACAATGGCCTTCAGTTACAGTTACCATGACTCATTCAGTTTCATATATCTGCATCGTCTTGCTAGTGGTAAGCCAATATTACAAGCATCAGTGTGGTTTATACAGTAAACACCAAGAATAGACTCCATACCTTGTGAATGTACTCTTGTCTAGTGTCAGCACCGTGGCTCAGTGAGACGCTTGACTTATCTGAGTATTTGCTCTCCCATGCGCACAATTCACAAGAGATAATGGTCTTAAATCAGCAGAATAAATAGTATGCAGTATGGGCAGTCATAATCAGTTTGTTATTAAATAATATATTAAAATTAATTAAATATATGTACATTTCAAATACTGGTGATACTGTTCATCTCCAATACTGTATTTCAGGACTATTTTGAAAGCTTAAAATTAAAAGTTAAGACCGTTGTGGTGTGTAAGTGAAACTAAAAGACCAAGTAAAGGGGGTTTCCAGTTACACCAGTATTGTTCTTCATTTCTGCTGGTCAAGCAGTGGTTATGATACAGAATCAACACTGTGCAGTTTTCCATTGAAATACCGTGCAGGTACTTTCCCAACTTGCTAGGACAGAAGCCTACGGGAACAAGAATATATAAGTGTCTAGCAGACTGCTGAAGTCAGTCAGTACCTCATTATGTAGGGGTGTTTTATCAGCACGTTTGTCATTTATAAACTGAAGCAAACTGCACCAGCGGGTAAACACGAAGGTTCAAACTGTGCTGTGTCACTGTAATTATTTGTAGTGGAAAAAGACAAATGAGCTTACCACACACAAGCACACACCGCACAGACATAGTAGGAAATATATTTTGCTCATAAAAATACAAATTACTGCAATTATATGTTGTCTCAGATTGTATTTTTTGCAAAATATGTTCTCAGTTAGACCCACTGAATAAGGAGCTGGCTTCAACTACAACTACTTTATACAAAATTTATTTAAATTAATTTTTTTTATAGAAATCAAATGTTGTTTAACCTAAAATGATATTAGAGAAAATACTTCTACATAGTTGGCCAATCTACATCGAGGCCTGTGTGAATTCAGGCAAGAAAAGACTAGACTGACATAGTAAAGTGATATGAGTTGCACGTGGAGTCATGACAGTTTTGTCAAGGTTGTCATTTTCAGTTTTTTATTTTAACTGTGCTGGTGTGTGCATTCATGCTATTTTCTGTACATAATTTGGTCAGACTGTTAAAAACAAAAAACATTTACATAATCCTTAAGGACAAAAATATGTAGGACTACTTACTAACTACTTAGTAATTTACAGCATCTATACATTACATTATTCTTTAATAAGTAATAATTTATACAGCAAATGTAAATCTATGTAATTAGCACACAAGACAACATAATGTTTATATTTTTATTAATTGTTCAGCATATTGTTTCTTGTAGTATAATATGAGGTAAGAAGGGTCATCACATTCACCTTATACAAAATGTCCAAAGTCATGACAGATCAACAACAGTATAACTGAAAATAGATTTTAATAAACATTAGATCAGTGGTGCTGCTTCGATCACTACCACTGATCCACAGTAGATTGTTTTTACTTAAATGAATTTACGGAATATTTAAATGACAGAGATTTGATTTTGTTACATCTTGGGCTGCAACTGACAGTTATTCTAATTGTCAATTCATCTGTCAATTATTTTCTCTATAGTTACATTCAGCCTTATCATTTTGACATCTCTAACCAAAACAAAGATGAACAAATAAAGACCACTGAGGGCTGAACTGGTGACAATTTATTTGATGAAATACAACATGAAATAGGATGCAGTATTATAACAGATTCAGTCACGTTCTACAACTTCATGGTTCTTGGATGGATTGCCAGACAGAAAAACACGGAAAACATGAATGAAAAGAACATATTTTATTCCACATAATATTAACACCTTTGTTCCAAAATTAGATGTCTGCCATTTGAAAACTGTTGAAGTATCTGTTCTACCAAACTTAACACTTAGACAAATTATGACATTTTAACATCTATAGATTTTAGTGGTTTAGCTCATTGTCTTATCTTGCACACTTCAGTCAATAAAATTCTGACTTTTAATGACTAAATCCTTGTATCCAAAAAAAGATACTTACCATGTTGGCATGCAAACAAAATATAATTATATATTTACAGCAACTAAATCATTTATCAAACCCCAGATTCAAAGCAAGCCCATCTATTGTTTATTTTCTTTAAAGGTCATTTTCTTCCAACTATCTCTTGCATCTTTTTTCTTCTTCCTCTGCTGCTGTAGCTGTGGCTCAGACCCCTCCGCCCCAGCATGCGTGATCAAGATGCAATCTGAGCTGGCTGTCAATTCACACCGCCTGTGTGTGCCCGTTGTTGGTGGGAGGCGAAGGGGGGGAGAAATAAATAATGCCATCATCAGCATATCGTGACGCTATTCCTTTTGACGTTCGGATGAAATCTGGGACACAGTTGCATTCATCGTTCAGTGAGCTCTTCCACACAGTTAAACCCACCGACAGCAATGAATGTTGATTGTGACCTTTGCTGTGGTTTGGAGGCTGGAGGTAGTTTTTGTTTGTTTGTTTGTGGAGAACAGACGTAGTGCTCTTCGTGTGACTGTTCAAAGAGTCATCGGCCATGCCTGTGTGCTGGTTTCTACACAACTTTTTCCTCTTTTTCCTTCTTTTTTTTTTTTTTTTTTGAGATGTTGAGTGACAAAGGCTGGCCACAGGGTACAATCAACGGTCGATGGTTTTTTCAATTTAGCTCAAACTCACCGACAGCGTTGAATGTTCACTGGGGCGAGCACAGACCTGATGGTGACCAGGGATGACAGTCTGCTTAGAGATGCAGAGGGAGCAAGTCTTCTCTGCAGGCAGAGAGGCTTCTAACTCTCACTAAATCCCTCCTTCATTCTCTGAGCAGGAAGGACATTGAAAAAGTCATGAGTAGATGATGCTATCTTTTCCATCTAGTCTCATCATAACTACAAATGTATTTTCTATTTATTTACACTAGAGGTCTTACTTCTAGTGTTTTCAAATTCCTAACTCCTACTGATAAATATATATACACACGTGCATACATAATCTGGGCTGCAACTAAGAATTATTTTTTATTTTAGATTAATTGATTAGTTGTCAAGGTCAGAAAATGTTGAAAAATGTTGATCACTATTTCCAAAAGCCCAAGGTGATGTCCTCAAACATCTTGTTTTGTCCACCACCCAAAGATATTCAGTTTACTGAAACCACACTGTAAACAGAAAACAGTTGAAAAAAAGAATCTAAATTCAAGGCAGCTTTTTAGATTTTAGAGTTTTGAACCCAGCTCAAACTCTTGAGCTTTGAAAAAGTTTTACCAGCTACTGTTTTGTTGAGATAATTTATTTTCTTCTTTAGTTAAACTTGAATGAGTTTTAGAAACCCCCCCCCAAAAAAATATATCTAAAAAATTGTTGCATAAACTCATAAAGTGAATAATAGTTTTAATAACTTCATGTTTTCAATTGCAACCATTTAATTTTCAGGCACCACAGCTCACAACTTTTGAAATACAATTTTCGAGGTTTCTAAAAAAAACATCAAGTTTATCTAAATTATCTCAACATTATAGGTTGGCAAAATGCTTTTTAGTTTGTTTAATTTAAAACTTAAGAGTTTGATTCAGAACTCAAAAATCTAGTGAAGGAAATTTCTCAACTTTTTTTTTAACAGTACATAAAATATTAATATTTGAGAAGCTGCGATCAAAATGATTAATTGATTATCCAGATAGTTGTCACTTAATTTAATAGTTGACAACTAATCTATTCTTTGCACCTAGTGTTGACATTCACATACTGTACCTGAGGATAAGACAGGTAAAAGGATCAATATGAAGACACAAACATACAGAGATATATATGAAATGCAATTTATTATTAAAGTTATTATTAAAAGAACTTCTGCCCCCTGTGTTTTACTCTAACAGCCCTTGTAACCAAAAAAGAAGCACAAGTGGCTTTGCCCCGCATGTTCTTCAATGCTGTACGCACTATTAACTTCCATGACACATGGTCATTATGGCACCAAAGACAGCATCGGTGTATGGGGAGCACATTTTATTTCACTGCAACTAGCAGTTACAAGAGGGAAGTCATCTTGAAACTCCTGACTCATAGCAGGTTTTAGTAAACACACCACCTGGGTATGAGTCTGCAGCTAGTCGTCATGTATGCCGTATTGAAGTGCAGCGGCGTGGCCTCTAGAGAGGAACCAGAATGCCTCGAGGGCTTCATGCAAGGTGGAGGATGAGGAAGACACCGGGTATGAAACTGTCGACTCACCCAGATCAATAGCGTCTGTTGTTTTCGCTATGATGTGGCGCTGTGGCTGAAGACTGGGGTGTTATTTTTTTCTCCCCTCTGTTGGTGCTAATACCAGTAAAGGAACTGTCCGCCATCTTGAATGAAAGGTTTTATTACACACTGCTGAATCATTGTTGCTCATCATGAGAAAAAAGGAGCAGAGTTTGTGAGAAGCACAAATGCCACAGAGCTGCTGTAGCAATTAGATACAGCGTGACAATAAAACTGTGGCAGTGAGTCAAGATGTGGTTGGAAGATAAATATGGTGCTGGGACTCTTTTACAGAGCAGGATAAGGAGTGACTAAGATGATGTGGTGGAAGACTCATTTCACACAAAAAACAAAGAGTTAAAAACAACACCAGGCCTGGGTTGCACCAACCAGGATTTTTTTTTTTTTTAATCCTGTTTAAATCGTGGTTTGATTTACTAATTTATGTTTTAAACCAGCTTAAAAATTAGAAAGATTAAATTTAAACCTCAGTTTACTTTTTACTCTAAACCTAGATTAAATTTAATTCTGCTGCACCAAAACTTTAAACTCCAATTTGAACTGGGATCCAGTATTACAGTAACTTTAAACTTGTGCTTGAGGAGATTTAACTTATAAACTGGCTGCCTGTTTGAGATGGATTGAGCAAAGTCATTCTTTCCTTCTTTTTTTTAAGCCAGCTAGCAAAGAATACAACTTTTAAAAAACTTTGTAGCTAGCTGACAAACTAACTTTTTTTTTGTTTTTAGCTAGATAGCAAACATTATAGGGGAACATTGTTTTAATTTTTTAACTAGCTAGCAAACAATGCTATGTTTTGCTAGAAATACAGAGCAGGTTCTTTTATACTAACTAGGCTGCAACAGCTCTAAAATTTGGATTTACCGAATGGAGATTATTTTTGAATTGTGCTACAGAGCTCTGCTGAATTTTAAATCTGTACTTACACATCTTAAACCTAATTTTGCGAAGCTAATCTTGAATGAAATTATTCTTTGTTGGTGCAACCCAGTGTGTTACTATGATAGCCTTCGCTATCAAGAAACGAGTGTTTCTATTAAAAGATTGTGCCGCTTCTCTTCTGTCCTTTAAGAGCTGCTTCTGCTTTGTCAGTTCAAGTGTATCTCAGTTAATATATTCTTCTGAAAAGCTTGTCAGTTGTGAGTAAAAATAATCATAACTCAAAATACCTCAATCAAAAAATAGTTTGCTAGCTGTTGACACGTCACCCAAGCTTGGACCAAAAAGCACAGTCCTTGCTGCGAGCGACACCGCTAACTCGGCCTCTCTCCACTCTCCCGAACAGTGATTTGAGTGACAGTGTTGGAATTGACAGAAGTGGATGAGAAGGAATGTTGCTTTATAAGGTCTTCTCTGGCCGCAGGACGAGGGTGACAGTAGGAAGAAAGATCCGGGACACGCAACGAGAGAGAGAGAGAGAAGGGCCCTGAGCTGACAATGTGGCCCTAATCTGAATGACAAGGTCTGCACATCAGCCCTCAAACCAGCCTGGATTCAGTGAGGGGTGGGGGTGAGGATGAGTAGGAGCTGAAGGGAGAGAGGAAGGAGAAGGGAGAGAGTGAGAGGAATAAGATGAGACAGAGGGGGGAGGAGGGAGAGGGCAGGCAAGGGTGTCCTTCCTTCAAACATGCTGGCCTTAATGGCACGGACAGCTCTGACATTTAACCACTGAATCATTTTTAGATAAGTGGATGTGGTAGTTTGTGTGGGGAGAGTTGTGACTTGTAAAAATTTCAGGAGGCGTTTTTCCGGCTAAATATAAAAAGCTTTGAAAAACAAGAAAAAAAACTCAGTTAAGGAATAATGATGATTGTCATTATGAACATGAAATATGTCTGTGAAACAACTACAATTCAAAGACAAAGGTAGATGGAAATCACTGGACCAACTGGAAAAATCAGGTCACGATCTGATTCAATAGTTCCGTTTAAACATTTTTTATTTTTTTTTAGCAATAATGGTTATGGCATTGTTAGACTTGTTAGTCTTGATTTGTAAAGGTCAACAGATCATTTGCTATATGCCCTGACAACTGTCTTTTACGTTTTGAAATTCTTCTTAAAAAGACAGTCTATATTATTTCAAGTGTTATACAATGGATGGTAAGAAGTGCTGTGTTGTCTTTGAAGCGTGGTTTCTTTCTTCAGACAAAAGCTGGACGGCGTCAGTAAGCGGGGGTGGAAAGAAAAAGACACA
>JAJHUR010121310.1:868-10891 GCA_027495735.1 Lutjanus campechanus | reverse complement strand
TACAATGATTGATGTGCAGAGAGTGCTGTTTGCTGCTCTGCCTCATCCATCGTCCTCTTTCTCTCTGTCTTTCACTCTGCTCCCCCTGGTCTCTTCTCTCTGGCTCTGTACGGTCCGCTCTGTCACTGAATCCCTGGAATATCACAGACGGTTTATTTCAGGCAGGGAAAAATTAGATAATTTTCCAAAGTCTTTAGGAATCTAACCAAGGGTTTGTGCTGGAGGGCAGTAATGCAGTGAAGATGGATAGATAGATCCATGCTGAAATCAAGCTGAATGTATGTTACAACTTGTCTCGCACATTCTTTGAATTACACTGAAAAATGACTCACAATCCAGGAAGGAGGTACAGTACATCACTACAGTATCATCAAAGTGTCAACAGAGTCAGAAGTTAATTTGTCTAAAAATAATCCGGAGAAAATCCTCAACTGATTTCACTCCTGTTCTACTTCTGTGGTGCTTTATGTGTGTAGAAATGTAAAGAAATGACGCAACTAATGCAGAGCCACAAACTCTTTGCAGACACTGTAGTGAATTATTGCAGGATGTTTACGACTTTATAGCTCCTTTCAACTGAAGTTGAAAGATTATTAACTTTACTCAAGTGGCTCACAGTCTCAGCTTTGTTTTCATTATTTCATGACTCTGTATGAGAATAAACAAACATTAATCATGAGGAATATAAAAAAAGAAAAACATGCAAGAAAACCTGAGTACAGTGGTGGAAGAAGTACATGTAAAAGTAAAAGTAGTAAAAATACTCTTACAAGTAAAGTCCTGCTTTCAAAATCTTACTTAAGTCATAGCAGCCTACATCAGCATCAAGATGTACTTAAAGTACAAAAAGTTCTATAAAAGTGAAAGTACACAATGCAGAAGTATATTACCTTACATTTAACTCTGCCTAGGAGTTTTTATTCTTCGGTTTGGTTTGTTTGTCTGTCAGCAGGATTACAGAAAAACTACTGGCACAACAACTTTGGTGCAGATCCGAATCAGTGGGATACATGAATTATTTTAGATTTTCTTTAATATTGCAAGTTAGGTCAGTCGGTCTTGGCTGAGATCTGCGCTCTCCGAGTTACCTTCTACAGTTTGTGATGCAATAATGTGTAAACATCACTGTTGCAGCTGGTAAAGATCGAGATCATTTCAACTGCTTTATATAGCGCCAGGTATCAGAATCAACAGAAATATATAATAATTTATTGGCTGATTTGTATTAATGATCTGAATCTGCAAAATAACTTTTAAATAATACTGTCAAATAAAGAAGTGGAGTATAAAATACAACATGCGCTTCCAAGTAGAAGTTGTTAAAGAGTCTTAAAATGGAAGTACATTAGTAAATTATAATAATAATAATATATAAAGTACCTCCAAATTGTACTTTAGTATAGTACCTAAGTATGTACTTGTGTTAATGTGCAAACACCACTATTTCTAAAAAGGTGTAACATTCTCCTGAGGTTTGGTTGTAGCTTTATGTGGCATCTACACCATGTTGGAAGAATGGGAAAAAATATTATTAATAATTAATTATTTTGTGATGGAAAAGTTTCCGGATGAGAGTTGGTGAAATTCAGGACAGGATGAGTTCAGGTGGGCGTGGCATGTCAGGAGTGTTAAAACAGAATCATTTAGAGTAACAGCAGACTCTAACTCTGATAATTTGCTATTAGATTTTGAAGATCAGTTACAGATTCTGCACAGCGTCTGTTTATAAGGCATATACCATTACGCACGTGTGTCGCAGTCATTTTAAGAAGCTTTAAAGCAGCTAAGATTGTCTGTAGAAGCTTACAAACACATTTTTATCTCAAATTCCTCCCACAGCTGCATTCTTCATCATCTGTCAAATGACATCACTGAGTAAAAACACATCAATAATACATATTTTACTAAAAGCAGGAGTTCTAGCCCAAATAAGTGATTTTATCAGAATATTTTCACAGATTCAGAAAGAAGAAATAAAACTAATGATCTACCGATTCATGTAGACTAATTGAGAATCGAATGAAAGTTGTCTCTCTTTCAAATTTAAAGTCTTCATTATCCTGCTGATGGCAGCAGCTTGTTGTGCTTATGTCCGATATGTTATTAATTATTCATGACAATTTGACAGCGCTCCAAAATACACAGAACACTCAGTGCAGCATTTTTCGATATTTACTGTGTCACCGAGTCAGGTCTCCACAGCAGTTTTACCTTCAAGTCTCAAGTTGAGTCTTACAGCAGACAGACGGTTCTTGTTTTAGCTTTTTCATATTATCTATTACTAGAGGCTAACAGCTGATTTTCAGACAAACACAAGTCCTTTTAATTGGAAACTTTTAAGGACATCTGGTCACTACATATTTGCAAAGGTTGACAAGTGAAACCAGATACAAACAGTGTACATTTCCTTTTTAGACAAGCTGAATTAATTTCCAGTGTTAATATTGTGTTTTATTTTGAAGTACCTGCCAGCAAAGGAGGCTTTTCAGTCACTTTTTCACTAGTTTGCTGAAACATTTGCAGCTAAGTTGGGGATATAGTCTTTGTTAGAAATTCCTAATTTAATCTCCAACTCGTAAATTACCATTAGGAGGCTGCGTGAGTGTTGTTTTCCCATTTGGCTGCTTGTAATTACAGTCTGTGAAGTCTGAACACCCAGTTATTTTAACCATGATAAAACAACAATTTTAGCTTTCAACATCTACAGGTACCATGAGTTATAGCCAACTCATCAAATACTATATAATACCAAGCTAAGTGTGTCTGCCTTTTGGTGCTGGGCAGGTGGTCTGCAGTGGGTTTATCTCAACTGACTGCTGCTGCTGCTGGAAACTGAGGTGAGAAGACTGGGAGAGCAAAAAAGCATGAACTCAAACAGGCTGTAAAGCTGCGTAGAGCCGAGAGAAACTAATCAGCTGATCATTCTGTGTGTGTGTGTGTGTGTGTGTGTTCATCACTAAGACTGAGCCCTTTCTTGAACGGAGTCATTTGATCCATTGTTAATATAAAAATATTGATCAGCAGAGCTTCGAAAAAGCCTTGAGAGCCAATTAACTGAACAATGTACAGTAATGCTAACCCAGTGGAAATGTGGATGCTAAAGGTCACGTTTTATTTCCAGTCCGTACAGTCATGTGGGTCCATGTGATGTGAATTAAGTCCTCTGTCCATGTCCGCACAGACAGAATTTATGATTCGTGGTATTAATGCACAGATTGTACACTTCTGCACACTGCACTTGTGTGAATTCATCTGCCTATAAAGAGACTCTATGTACAGTGTTAACAGCTGTCCACCCTGCATTTTACAGTATATCAGGGCCTTAAAGGGGTAGTTCAAAATATTTGAAATGGAGGTGCTCATCCATAGTCCGTGTGTTACCTACAGTTGTACTGCAGAGTTTGGGAGATATCGGCCGTGGAGCTGTCTGCCTTCTCTCCAGTTTAACTGGACTCAGCTTGTGGTGTTCAAAGTGCCAAAATAAATAAAATTCTAAACTAGTGTCTCTACCCAGAAATTATGACCTGGTTGCTCAAAAATAATCAGCAAACCGTGTCATGAGCAGTTTCTTGTTGGAACTATTTTCTTTCTGTAGTAGTTTCAGTAGATTCTACTGCAGAAAGAAAGTAGAAAAATGTGTAATTTTGATTTCGGAGTGAACTGAGACTTTAGGCAATAAAAGAAAAAGTAAGAAATATCCAAAGGAAAATCGGCATCTGCTTCTATCTGTTCGTTTCTCGCGTGTTATTGTGTGACTTTGGTGTTTTAACAGGTAAGTTTAGATTCACCGAAGTTGCACGCACAAACGCACAACAGGTCGAGGCAGCATTAGACCAGCAACTTCTGTGTCCTGTGCGGTGAAACAGCTGTTTCCTGTTGGAAAAGGCTGTCTGACGGAGAGGCAAAGTAAGTGGTGAAAATAGTCTGAATATAGCATACTGGCTAAAGTAGCTGCTGACCCTGTCAACGACAGTACATCACTTATAGCTTCTTTGCTCCTGCTGCTTCTCCAAACTGCGGGTGTGTCGAGCGATCTATAGGTAACACACTGACTATGGATAAGTACCTCATGCAACCCCACTTCAGATAATACAAACTATCCCTTTAACACAAGCCAAAGACTGACACAATGCTGTAACCATTTTGGTCTTTTTAACCAAAACCAGCTTTTCTCTGATTCGCTGACTGTCAGGATGAATATCTTTACTGAAAATGATTTTTAGTGTCCGTGTTTTTCACTGCTCCCCTCTGTGTTTCGTTCGCTCTCACTGCTCTCATGGGAGTCTGAAGACGGTGTGACAAAGTGTTGACGACTTCCTGCTGCTGCGTGCTCTTCCTGTAAAACTGTCAGTGCTGCTGTTTAAAGTCTTTAACCTCCTGACCCCCAGATGCTCTCTTTTACACCGTCTGTATCGCTCCTCCATCCTCTCGTAACGCTTCTGCCCAGAGACTTCACCTTTCATCCTTTATCAGTTTGTCCTTTCCTTCATGACATGACACTTCCTTCCTTCCATCTCTTTATTTCCTTTTATCCTTCCTTTTCATACCTGCATCCTTTCTTTCCTTCCTTCCTCCCTCCCTCCTTCTCACTACCTCTGTTCCTTCCTTCTTTCCTTGCCTTCTTCCTTCCCTCTTTCTTTTCATCTGTCTATCTCACTTTCCAGAGAAACGTCTTGGCTTGCAGCAGCTGTTAACGTGCACACGCTGCCTATCGGTGTGTGTGTTTGTGTGCATATGTGTGCACTGTAACATGATCTTGTGGCCGGGAGAAACGGTTTTAAAAGCCTCACGTGTATCGGCACAGTGTGTCACAGGAACTACTATATAAGGTAGCAAGAGGATCAAGCATCCGTTAGGGCGTGTGTGGTGTGTGTGTGTGTGTGTGTGTGTGTGTGTGTGTCAGGCTGGCAGATACACAGATAAAGCCGGTCTTTCCATTCAAAAGTCATATAATTTAAATGTGTTGCTGTTCCTCCAGGATTTAAAACTGGTTTGACTTGCGTCATAGTATTTATTTAATAAAATCAACATTCATATCAGCGTCTGTTTATTTTCTTTCATTGTTCATTCATTCATACAGGTTTTTCTTCTTCTACTTATGCACTGGTTTCTACTGCTAATATGTTAACATGTGATGTGTTTTAACAAAGGTTCAAGAACTAGAGGTCTAATGCACATCAGACCCTTTAATTCACTTTTGTGGTTTGGTAAGATTTGGACGAGGAGAAGATTTGTTATTTGGTTTGACTGCAGAGTAGCCAAAGCTGTCGGCTCCTCAATAGTTAATACTTAAAAGGATGCTTTGGATCATTGTCAGCGTTGTGCGTTCGTTGAAGACGCTCATGTTTTTGGTGGACTGAACAGAAAAGTTTGCGCGTCGATGTGAGCATTGTTAATGCCAGAGAGGATTAATGATGCTCATGTCATCAACTGCTTGAAAAGTGCGTCAGAAATACCACCTATACCAGTTCCCACTGTCACTCTGACTACAACCTCTAACTGTCTCATCCAGCTGAGCAAAGTCTGACTCCCGCTGCCAGCGAAGGGAGAGCATAGATCACCAGTGACCTCCCTGCTGGGCGAGCATCTGTGCATCATCCTCATGCTGAGTGTCCTTGCGTCCACGCCACCCGTTAGTGAAAGGTAAAAGGTAAAAGGTCAACTTTATTGTCACATACAGACCTATACAGAGTAGAACCTAGTAAGATTCAGTCTCTGCAGTTTACCCACCCCTCTGTGGAGCGCCCGTGGACCAAATCCACCTCTAAGCCAGTGCCTTGGTCGTTGACTGAGCATGCGTGTTTTTGATGGTGTGATCTGGTACATGACATGTTGTAAAGATACAGAAGAAAGTCATATACAAAGACACTGTTATTCCAGCTCGACAACTGAGTCGCTGCTTTGTCACGTTCCTTTGAGTGTCATGCATTTGGTTGGTTTTCCAGAAAGCCTTTTTAACAGCCTTTTTTTGGTTGGTGTTGTGAAAAGGTCACATTTTGGGCAGAATTAGCCCCAAAAACTACTTGGGTAGGTTTGAGTAAGACTACGTATGGTGTTATAATAAGTACATCTCGTTACGTGCGTCACTTGATGTCACATGACGATGTTTCCTTTCACGTGGGACATGAACCTCAGACTCCTGGGTGAAAGTCTTGTTTGTTTGAGACATTCATCCACTCTACCTCCTCCATGTGTGGACTTTCTCTGTCTTTATACTAGTCTGGTGTGTCTTGTGGTATCTTGTGCATCCGTACGAGATGCCAACAAAACGTTGGTATTTGGGAACGAGAATGGGCTGCTCATTCTGAGCTGAACATCTCATTCCACTCTTAAAAATGTATATTTTGTGTCCAACAACCACATCTCCCTGAAATGCTCCTACATTTGTAATGTTGGATTATTGTGTCTTGGTGGAGGCGGGAAGTCAAAATTAGGAAATACAATCAGGACCGAAAAGATGTCAGTGAATAGTCGTCCCATTCTCATTTATTTAAATTTACTTCAGAAGCCCGATGTGACTGACAAATAATGGTTCATGTTTCAGTGGAGGTCCAGCAGGTCAAAGTTGAACAAAGTTGAACTTCGACCTGCCAATTTGCACGGCTGACCAATCAGAGACAGCGCTGTCATGAGGAACCCTGCGTTTAAAAATTGAAAAGTTATTGATTGCAGGTTTTTCAGCACCCCATTCTGTACAGTTTGACGCAAACATAATAAAAATGTTGTCAGTGTTTGTTACCAGATGGGTGATGTTTAACTGCTAAGTCGAAATGACTAAATTTGTGTAATAAATTCAACGAAATCTCTCCTTTTTTCTTTTGGTCAGTGCAGTGCTCTTGTATGTTAATCGCAATCTTTAATTGTTAAGCTCAGCTGAGAAGAACTGCAGACTTTGCACCTGCCTGTGAAACATTATATACAACTTTTAGAGAAGATTAAAGGAGACACTTGAGCTCTCTGAACATGATAGTCACCAGTGATTCGACTCCAATTGGTTCTGCATGATACATTTAGCTTCTAAATGTCATCTGATGTATATATATATACATATTTATATATAGACAGTCAAAGATATTTTCTCTCTGTCTCTCTTCTGTGATACTAAATCAACCAGAACCTGTCAAAACATAAAGTTATGCTCACATTCATGAACCTAGACCTCCTCCTTCTAATTTAACAAGCCCTTTCTCCATCTTGTGTAAATACTCATAAGTTTGAAAGCTCAGCGTATCGATTGATTGATTGATAGCTCATGTGTGCGCTGAAGGCTGAAACATGCCCATCCACTGGTTCCTGTTTGAAGTCTGAACAGTTACAGCTTTTCACTGTACTGCAGAGTATGAAGTTGTGCAATGTTTCAGATGATGAATCAAAGGCATTCCTCACATGAAAGCACTAATAAAGCTGTACAGTAAAGCCCGAGGAGATTAACAGAGCGTGTACACCAGGCATGCAGGTCCCTGCCTGTTATATAGATGACGAGGATTTATGTGCAAAGTTTACATTTGTACATGTGACAGAAGGAGAGAAAGACTGAGGGAAAGAGAAGTGAGGTGGAAAGATACAGTGACAGGAGGGGGAGGAGAAAAAAAAAAGGTTGACAAAGAAGGAGATAGAAAGATGAGAGCGTGCACGTGAAAGAAAGAGAACAAGATATCATCGGTATGTGTGTCATTTAATGTGTGAGTAACAACTTATTTATAATTGCACGTGTGTGAGAGCGAGGGTAACATGATCATTTGGGGTTGTGAAATTGATTCTCGCTCCCAGAGGATCGTGGGATACATCCACACCCCTGTGTTCCATTCCTGACTGACACCTTTAAAACTGATACAACTCCCTCGAGGAGTTCTCACACACACACACACACACATGCACACACACACACACACACACACACACACACAGAGAATTTATACCAGCTCCCACCAAGCTCCAGATCATAAATACACAAGTGATTCACCTCTGTGTCATGCTGAACTCCCCACACACACAATGAAACACAATTATGCATGTAATTCCCCACAGATATATTTCTGTGTAACTAATTTAATAAGATAATAGTTAAGATAAACTTTATTAATCCCACACCTTGGGAAATTCACAATAATCCTTACAGTAAGTCACAAACAGGTAGTTTTTGTTGATGTGTACAATGTTCTGTTTTAAATAACAGGAAACAGACTGTTATCAACAATCAGTAAAGTTTCAGATCAGTTTCAATTCTTCAGCAAAAAAGTTGAATTTTTATGATCTGAGTGATCAGACACCACTCAGATAACACTGTATCTGAGGGACTAGTCAAATATCAGAAGGACTAGTCAAATCAGATGGAGCCTGGCCAAATGTTTTAGGTACTGGATAAATATCTAAAGGGTTAATTTGCACGTCAGAGGGATTAAGTCAAATGTTAGAGGGACTAAACAAATGTTGGAGGGATCTAGTCAAATGACAGTAGGACTAAACGATTGTTGGAGGGACTCAGAGGGACTAGCTGAATGTCAGAGGGACTAGCTGAATGTCTGGGGAACAAGTCAAATGCCAGAAGGACAAGTCAAGTGTTGAAGAGACTTGTCAAGTGTTTTAGGGACTACACAATGTCTGATGGATAAATTGAATGTTAGAAGGACTATTCAAGTGTTGGGGAGACTAGTCAAATATCTCAGGGACTGACTGAGTGTCAGTAAGACTCTTGAACATCAGAAGGACTAATCAAATGTTGCAGGGACTCAGAGAGACTAGTTGAATGTCATAAGGACTAGTCAGATATCAGAGGGACTTAGTCAAATGTCAGAGGGACTAGTTGAACATCAGAGGGACTAGTTGAATGTTGGAGAGACTAGTTGAACATCAGAGGGACTAGTTGAATGTTGGAGGGACTAGTTGAATGTTGAAGAGACCAGTTGAACATCAGAGGGACTAGTTGAATGTTGGAGGGACTAGTTGAACATCAGAGGGACTAGTTGAATGTTGGAGGGACTAGTTGAATGTTGGAGAGACCAGTTGAACACCAGAGGGACTAGATGAATGTTGGACAGACTAGTTGAACATCAGAGGGACTGGTTGAATGTTGGAGGGACTAGCTGAATGTTGGAGGGACTAGTTGAATGTTGGAGGGACTAGCTGAATGTTGGAGGGACTAGTTGAACATCAGAGGGATTAGCTGAATGTTGGAGGTACTAGTTGAATGTTGGAGAGACTAGTTGAATGTTGGAGGGACTAGTTGAATGTTGGAGGGACTAGCTGAATGTTGGAGGGACTAGTTGAACATCAGAGGGACTAGCTGAATGTTGGACAGACTAGTTGAACATCAGAGGGACTAGTTGGATGTTGGAGGGACTAGCTGAATGTTGGAGGGACTAGTTGGATGTTGGAGGGACTAGCTGAATGTTGGAGGGACTAGTTGAATGTTGGAGGGACTAGTTGAACATCAGAGGGACTAGTTGAATGTTGGACGGACTAGTTGAACATAAGAGGGACTAGTTGAATGTTGGACGGACTAGTTGAACATAAGAGGGACTAGTTGAATGTTGGAGGGACTAGTTGAACATCAGAGGGACTGGATGAATGTTGGAGGGACTAGTTGAACATCAGAGGGACTAGTTGAATGTTGGAGGGACTAGTTGAACATCAGAGGGACTAGTTGAACATCAGAGGGACTAGTTGAATGTTGGAGGGACTAGTTGAACATCAGAGGGACTAGTTGAACATCAGAGGGACTAGTTGAATGTTGGAGGGACTAGTTGAACATCAGAGGGACTAGTTGAATGTTGGAGGGACTAGTTGAACATCAGAGGGACTAGTTGAACATCAGAGGGACTAGTTGAACATAAGAGGGACTAGTTGAATGTTGGACGGACTAGTTGAACATAAGAGGGACTAGTTGAATGTTGGAGGGACTAGTTGAACATCAGAGGGACTGGTTGAACATAAGAGGGACTAGTTGAACATCAGAGGGACTAGTTGAACATCAGAGGGACTAGTTGAATGTTGGAGGGACTAGTTGAACATCAGAGGGACTAG
>JAJHUR010121308.1:0-13056 GCA_027495735.1 Lutjanus campechanus | reverse complement strand
ACACACACACACACACACACACACACACACACACACACACACACACACACACACACACACACAAACCACTGACTGTTAACAGCCTATTATGGAAGAGAGCTAAAATATCGGTGCAGAAATGATCTCAATTCCCATGATCCCTCAGCTGTCCAAACAGCAGTCTGACATTCTTAAACTAGTTCAAATGAGTTGCGTTTCATTTTGTGAACGAACAAAGAAAACATCTGAAATTTGTGACTTCTTCAGGCCACGATAACTGTGTCGTGAAAATGTGATACTCTGACAGCCTGAATGCAGATGCAACATACCTGTCCTCTGCCAGAGAGCGGCGTCCAGGATCAGAGACGAAGACACCGAACATCCTGACGTCAGCTGGAGGGAAGTCCTGAAACACACGCAGAAAAACACTTAGCCGTTTATGCAGTTAAGATAATAAGATAATTCCATTAGTTTTGTTTATCCTCTCCATATGGAGTCATATGGCATTCATACATATTCATATTTCAAATTTTTACAGCTTCGGTCTGACCTAAATCTGTCCAACATACAGATAAATTACACTATAAAATTTTTGTCTACTACCCCACAACACAGCTATGACTAAATGTGATGAACATGAATTTGCCTTTTTATTATCCTTCATTGCATATGTCAGGGCTCCCCTGTCCTCTCACCCTGAGACATCTGCACAAAAATGGATTCTATGTGCACCCAAGAGTCTCCCCTTTACAACAAACCCATTTTATGCCACTCCCATGCAGGTTTAGATGCAGCACAATGTGCTATTTTCACCTGTTCTATTTGAATATTCCTGCATACTGGCTTTCTGACCCAGATTTGTCACACAGAGCCATCTTGGAAGTCATCCTTAAAAACTGTTTGGAAAAGGGCAGGCACTTTCAAAAAACACTTGGCAGGTGATTGTATGAACCATCTGTCTGTCATGTCTAACAAGTCGCTTCCATGGATGCTTCTCGCCGTCGTCACACCTAAAACTTCGCCTGTAGCTGTCAGTAGTCCCTCCTAGGAGGCTGATTGGCTGCACCACTGTTGTTGCAGACACAAACTGATTACTTGATTCCTGGCAAGATGGACTCTCGCGTATGAAGGTAAGGTCATAGGAGTGAAAGTGAAACCATTTTTTTAAACTTGATCTAACTGTATAAAATGACCTATAGTGACTTCTAAATGCCTCATGAAACTTCACAACCTGGGCCATTCCTAGATTTATTGACAATAAGGGGGTTCTGCGCAATTCAAAGTTCAAGTGCTCGCCTATCAATTGTTGAAAAATGCTATTTTTATTTGTCTTCAAATGTCTAAAGTTTCTGTTGCAAATCACAGCACTGATTTTGTTGCCAGTTGGCAAAAATGACAAAATTTTGCACCAAATCTGTGTAATAAATGGCATTTACCCAAAAACATCTGCAACAACTTCATACTTACATAATATTGTACAAAGCCCTTATATGCTTTACAGAATGTTTATTACAGATCTATGACTAGAAAATTATTTGATTTGATTTGATTTGATTTTTACTATATTCCGACCTTTTGCGCTACACAAAATGCAGAGGAACAAGTTTATCTTATTCTACCACAATTCCTCATAAATGATTCTGTTACAGTCCTCACAGCACAGCTTACACTGGCTACAGAGACATTTTGTTTTATCCAGAGCTCACAGAGCTGTGACTGTCAAATCAGATTTTGAAATTTACAGCAGTAAATTTTTTATTTTCCTACAAATCACTATGCATGTGTGCTTTAGGGTTTTCCTCAGCTGTAAAGCCCTTTTTGGGGGACTTTTGGACTATATTCAGGTGAACTTTCTGGCAGTAAACACAGAGTATTCTCCGTTCTATGTCTCTGACCTATTTCAAAAAATAAACCCAGGCTGTGACATCAGAACTCACATGTTTGACCACAGACCTTCTCAGGCAACAAAACACACACAACGCAGTCCTCTGACCTCTCTGTTAGAGTCTGTGATTAAACAGTTTTTAGATTCACATAAAGATGAAACCTGCTCTTTTCCACTCCATTACACACTACACACAGTACTGCATCAATCAAGTGCATTAAAAGGCAACAAAAAAGTCAAAAATTGTCCTTTGTGGTGCGTTCAAGGACATTTCAAATGCTTTGTCATCTCCTTAAATTTCCACTGCAGTGAAAACTATTGTTTAAAGTAAGAGGACAGCGTGTCTGTCTGTCTGTCTGAACTGTAATGATGTTTATGTGACACTCTGATCACTGAAGGAGATAAAAGAAAAATTTATCCTTTACTACATTCCTTTAAGAGCTCTGTAGATGCCTGTATGATACACGTATACGTGTGTGTGCGTTATCTTTGCCATCGTCCACATCGGACAGCGCCCAGCCACCGTCGCCGGCTCTCTGGCACCTCACAGGAAACTCTGAGGATTCTGAGCATTTCCTGTGTGACTCAGGGCCAAATGACCATTAATGGCTGAATGTCGTCAAATAAATGGTAATGCCAAGAGGACCATGAACACAGGATTTCTTGGCAAGTTTTTTGACATATTTCATTTTAGACCAAAGTAGACAGAAAAAAAAGTAAAATATAAAATTTATAAGATGAACGGTGAGATGTCATTTTTAAGTTGAGTTTTTAAAAAATTATTTTTGTTGTGTATTATTGTTTTAAAAATCCACTAGAGCTACTTTATTCCTGTTCACTCATCGCGATAGTTCTTTAAATCCTTGACTTTGTTTATTGGGTACAACTGGACAAGACAGCTGGAATTCACATAATAATACACTATACAGTATATAAAATTATAGCAATATTTGTAGCAAAGAAATGCATCACCATTCACTGCAAGCAAAATGTCAATATTAGAATGAGCTCTGGCCTCTCACGAGCTTGAAGCATGCGGGTGCTTTTAGGATTGAGCATGTGATTTACATACTCAGCTCTGATTGACTTTCTGACACTGCTACTATACTGGCCATCAACAAACATGTGTAACATTAATTAACATTAGTTATGCAGTAATAAGCATTAACTACCAGTTAATTAACAGTTAACTAATATGTTTAAGCCATGATTTACTAATGGTGTACATGTTAACCAAGGTATTAATTTATGCATTATTTAATAGCTTATATAGATGTTATTAATACGAGTTAATACACTAATAAGCATTAAGAGTTGATTACAACTGTAATACAATAATAAACATTGAATAACTGTTAACAAATGTCTCTTGGTAACAATTATTAAGAGTTTACATACTATGTAAGATACTAATTAATATTACTATATGATTGATAAAGATATTAATTCAAATTTATGTTGTGAAGCTAAGCTGTATCATTAGGAGAAAACTATATAACTATTACTACATACTATTTCTAAATATTTATTTAAAGATACTGTAAGTGATTCTGGAGAAAGATAGTTGATCGCTAAGTCTCATTCCGAGGTTGTCAGATTCCGACGCCTTGGGTCATCAGTGAGACTCAACAATCCACTATCTTTCTCCACAATCTCTTAGTGCAAGGGTAATGATTGTCCACTTGCTTGTCCAACCTCCAACTTTTGACTTATTTTTTTAGTAAAGGCTGAGATCACTGGATACACTCCAATGTCTTCATGTAGAGGTTTGCTTGCTCCTTGTTGATTCTTATAAAGTTACCTGAAGATATAACAAAATAAATAAAACTTTTATGAGATAAATAAAATAAAACTAAATAAAACTAGTTAAACTTCTTTCAAAGCAGCTGTTCAGAGAAACAGCTTGTGTTTTTCTCATAAATTGCTATGGCTATAACCTCAGACATGACGTAACTAAGAAACTAAGTAGAGGATTGTGATGTTACTTTAGAAATATCTGCTGCCGTCCCCTTGAGATGCAGTTCTCGCTCACTGGAGCAGGATCAGTCCTCTTTGCCCATGTGTGGCACAGTTGCCGTCAGTGTTGATGCGATATTACTGTGACGCGTGACTTGTCAGATGTGCTGTAGCTGGGACATTGACTACAGAGATAGGCAGCTGCATCAGATCCAAAGTTGTGCATATTTGAATTTATTTATTTTATGCGTAATCAGATTAACATAATCATTTGACCCCCTAACCTTAATTTCAGCAAAACTGTTTACTTGCTTTTGATTTGTAATCATCAGAGGCAGGATTAAAATGTGAGTTCCTGGTGGAGTGCTGTGTTACCTGCTTTAGTTTCTCTCCTGTGGGGGAGGAGCGGGAGCGGGAGTGCTGAGGGGTCATTTGTCTCTCCTCGGATCTCTCCAAGAGGTCCTCAGCGGATGCAGACTTCCCGGAGCCCCGAGCTGACCCGGCCCTCTGCAGAGCGCCATTGAGCTGCTTGGACAGTCCCAGGTTGGGTTGAGGTTCTGCGGCTAGCTGCTGGTGGCTCCGGCCTGGGTCTCTGCTGGAAGACTGACTATGTCTGGTGAGCCCTGCTTCAGGAGGGAGATCGTGGGGTATCTGAGCCTGGAGTTCAGGAGGGGAGCCAGAACGAGCACTGGGAATAAAATCCAGAAAGATGAGTTATGGAATAGTAAAAATAATGTAATAATTAAACTTAATTTCAAAAATGTAAGTTATTATAATTCATTCTGTGGCAACCAAACAAATTTTCGATATTTTACACAAAACCACAAATGCTGTGTTTTATCTATGCAGCTGGTGTCCGGTTTTGGTTACCTTAGCTGTGTTTGCACTGGAGGCCTTGGAGTGGTCACCCTGCCTGGGTAGAAGAAGTTGGACTGGAAGCTCCGCAAGTCAGATCCAGGAGGGAGGGTGGAACAGACGCGTCTCTCTCCAGAGGAGAAGTTTCGATCTGCGCCAGAATCCTGAAGAGAAAGCAGGCTGGAGGCGGAGGAGAGGCTAAGGGTGTCTGAGGAACAGTAGGACACTGGAGAAGGAGAAAGCACATGATTCATCTGTCTGTTCCACTATCAATCTATCAGTTAAATATTTGCTTTTCTTACCATTGATCTTTCATCCACCCATCAAACTACCACCCCTCACTTATCATTTTTCCTCCCTTCCTCCCTCCACCCACCTGAATTGTGGCTGTTTTCAGGCTGTATATAAGCACTACGAGGCCTTGATACACTCCTCTGTCCGCCCTCGTCTCTTCTCCCGCCTCTCTTCCTCTCCACATACTCGGCCAAAGCGTCATGCTGAAGCTGCCGTAAGTCGGGTCTTGACGAAGTGTTTTGCAGAGCCCCATCCCCGACTCGACTTGCTGCAAGCTCAAACATCTTCCGCCGGTCTGCCACGCTGGTCTCTGGCAGACAGGGAGATCAGGGTAAAAGCTCCATGGTTAGCCACATACAGACTTTAGCTGGATTTTGATGCGATAAATACCCAATGCTGACAATGCTATCAAGTTAATTTAGTTTTGTACACAGCTTCCAGGCATCAGATATTTTGAAAGTTTTAATTTTTTATTTACCTCCTCCACGTCTGAAGAGGGCTGTAGTCTCGGCATCTGAAACCCCAACCTCATTCAGGCTCTCTGGCTCAGAGTATGAGCGCTTTTTCTGGTCTGCCGCCAGACGCTTGCGGCCACAAATCCGCATCAGAGCAGGAGGTCCAACCGGTGGAACACTGGGGAGGGCTGGGGGACTCGGGCCTCGAAGGTCTGGACTAACCACATGCCGCTCCTTCGGGGTGTGTGGGGAAGTGACTGGTGGTGGCGACTGTGGCGTGATGATGATGCCCTGTGGTTTGGGCATGGTTTTTGGGCCTTTTTTCTCCAGTGAGTGGTGCTTGGCAGGGACGGATGGAGGCTGATGATTGCTGGAGGTGGAAACAGGAGGAGCTGTGGGAGGCGGAGGGCTGGTGGTGGAGCTGAGGTCTCTCCGTCTGAAGGAGGTGGACCGCAGGACCTTAGACTGGGCATCTTTCAAAGAGTCCCTGTAAGATCTAATTAGAAGAAAGTTTCCAGCATCAGAAAGGATCAGAGAGACTCAGGCCACTGACCTGTTGAAGGAATCTACCCAGTAAAAGTACCTATTAGAGGACTCTGGCCTACTGAAGGATCTGGGGGAAAGACCCTTGACTGGGTCTCTGGGGGACTCTGGCCTGACTCTAACCTAGTAGAAAGCTCTGACCTGTTGGAATTCTCCTGCCTGGGAAAGGACTCTGACTTGTTGGAGGACTTTGACCAGAGGAAAGACTCTGACCTTCTGGAAGACTCTGACATGTGGAAAAGACTTCTGGAAGACTCTGACATGTGGAAAAGACTCTGACTTTTTGGAAGACACTGACTAGGGGAAGGATACTGACTTGATGAAGGTCTATGACCTGGCAGAGGACTCTGACTTGCTGAATTGCTGGAGGACTCTGACCTGTGGATAGATTCTGACCTTTTGGAAGTGGAAGGACTAAGGACTCGTAAATGACCCTGACTTGTTGGAGGACCCTGGCCTGATTCTGATCTGTTGCCAAAATCTGACTTGTTGGATGATTCAGACCAGTGAAAGGAGTCTGACATATTGAAAGATTCTAGCCTGGGAATAAACTCTGACTCATTGGAGGACCCTGACCTAGAGAGGGACTCTAAATTATTGGAGGGCCATGGCCTGCCGGATGATTCTAACCTGTTGTAGGACGTGTCTTGCATGGGGCCCAGCATCTCTTGAATGTCTTGCCTCCAGGGGATGTCTTTGCTGCTGTCACCTTCCCTGGAATCTTCCAGCTGGTAGGTGCTGCGGCTCCTCTGGAGTGCTGAACTAGGATCTGCCGGGGTCCTGAACACCACACAGAAATTTAACTGCCTTTTGACAGAAAGTGAAGTCAAATAAATGTGACCCAATTTGACTATAGCCAATATGAAAGGACTGCCATGGACTCGTATTACACGTTTCTGCTGCTGGGTACAGTTACTAAGATAAAGAAACTTATGGTATATTATAGATCTGTAGCATGGCACATTAAAATTTTCAGTTATTCATTTAAATGTTATCAATTACCCGCAACCCTTCTACCTGTATTTCATGTGTTCACTGTTGCCCCCTCTGAAGCTCAGAGTCCTGTGGGCTTTGGTACCATTGGTGCTCCTCTCCAGCATGCTTCTGATGTCATCTGCCCCACAGCCAGAGCTGCGGCCTTTGTCAGTCATCTGATTCATAATCACAACACATAAAGTGAAGCAGTAGTTTTGTGATGATCTTGTCTGATAAGTCCAAATATACAATCAAATGCATTTCTGTATTAAGTGGTGCTGTTCGTACACAATTGTGACTGACCCTCATTGTATGCTTTGAAATCTTTCGCTGTTTAATCATCAGAATTAAAGTTTAAGTTACCTTCAGATGGGTGGCTTTGCTGTGTGCGTTGGTGGTGCTGTGACTGCGCTGCTTTCCTGCACGTTCCCGACGCTCAAAACGGCTGACCTTCTCCAGGACAGAGAGGCTGCGGGCAGGTCCCTGACTGCCATCACCAAAGCTACTGTTGCCATGGCTACTACTGGCAGAGACAACGCTGTCAGGGCTGGCACATCGCTGGACCTCAGCGAGGGCGTTCTCCAGACGGGTCAGTGGATGTTCTCTGTCTTTATCACGCTCTCTGGGGTCCCAGTGCTGATACTGCAGAGCTGCTGAGTCACTGAAGTGACGGGGAGAAGACTGGGAGAGGGAAGTGGGTTGAGGCTGAGGATGAACAGGTAAGTGGGTAGTTGGCACCTGACCCTGGGCGAGCCTTGGGGACACCACTGGCTCTGAATGAACGCTGGTCTGGTCCACTGATCTAAAGAGGGGAGGGAAGAGGAGAAAGCAGAGGGCACAAAATGAGGGAAAAGATAACACTTCACTGACATCAACTGACTTCCAACTATTGGATAAACTAACCAACTATTTATTCACTGTCAGGAAGCTGCTTTTATCATTGAAAATTGGTATCTGGCAAAATGTTATTGTCAAAGGAACATTTGATTGGTTAGCAGTTAACAGCAAAAGTTTGACCTGTCTCAGCAAAAGCATTGGATTTAGCACTGCATTGCCTGAAGTCTGGAGACCTCTGCTTGAGGAGCAGACAAGGCTCACTGGACATAAATGTAAAACGTAATCATAAAGTTGTCTCAAAGTTGAAAATCCCAATCTTAAAAGTCTCCTTTAGACCATGTTGAAGCACTGTGATCTGTTGAAGGACTGACCAGTTGGAGGATTCTAATCTGCTAAAGGACTGAAGCCTGTTGAACAGCTGACCAATGAAAGACTCTGACTTGCCAAAGGACTGCCAGGTCAGCAGTTGCACCATGAGGTCAAGTCAAGTCAAGTTTGTATAGTCCAGTATCACAAACAATGTCTTAGTGGTAGGGGTGTAACAATACATGTATTTGTATTGAACCGTTTCGGTACGCGACGTTCGGTTCGGTACAGAGCTGGGCACGGGTGAGTTCACGGGCCGGAACCGCCCGCCACTAGTCGGGGCCGCGGCCCTGTCAGACGGCAGCCTCTCTCGTCCAGCGTGTACCACCTAGGCAACCCCGGATGTTTATGTCAAAGTCGGACAGATGACAGTTCGTAAAACCAGCGCGGTTTGGCAGTGTTTTAATTTAGAAAATGGAAATAATGTTGAATGTAGACTGTGACAGAATAAGCTGATATATAATCACTCGACTGGAGAAACGTGCACACATTAAGGCACAGACGCGGATACAAATGTGCAGGCGGAGCTGCTGCTGTCAGCTGCAAACGTCAGGGTCGTTTGCCTGCAGACGCCGTGATCCTCTTCGGTCTGAAAAGTTGAAGCATTTTGTGAGTTGCTCTAATGTTTTGTACATTAATGTGTTTGGTTTGTACTGCATATTTAGCGCGCAGAGCGCACATTTCAGCGGCATTTAAAGTACGATTTGGCGATTGTTGACTTTTATTAACAGCTTCAAATGGCTCTTAATACGCACAGTATTTTTTCTGACAGTGTTTAACATTATAAATTAATATTCTGCTCAATTTTAACTGCTTTCTGACTGTTTTCTTAGTGTTAGACTAGTCGACTAGTCTAAATTAAATTTTGCGTTTAATCGACAGGGAAATAATTCGCCAGGAACATCCCTAGCAGCTACACGTGCAGCTACACCTGCAGCCCGTGCGCATGATGGCTACTGCTAGCAGTAAACCGGAGCTTGAAGACCCTCCCCTGTCGCTAAAGTCTCCTGCTTGTGAACACTTCGGCTTCCTGGTTAAATATTGCAACGGAGAAAGACAGGTGGATAAAACGAGGGCGGTGTGCCGACACTATTCAGCTGAGATCGGGTATGTCTCCGGCAACACAACAAACATGCTAACTCACCTAAAACGGCACCACCCGAGTGTAAATATCACTGAGAAGAAAAACCAACATAGTGCAAACGCAGCTGACCTCGGCATTCAAGCAGCCTCTCCCTGGCAATTCAGATCGGGCCAAAGCTATAACAAGAGCCATTGGAGTTTTTATAGCAGCGGATCTTTGTTCCCATACTGTATCGAAAATGAACCGAACCGTGACCTCAAAACCGAGGTACGTATCGAACCGAGATTTTTGTGTATCGTTACACCCCTACTTAGTGGTCATTACAAGATCTCTGAGGAGAGGAGGAAACGCTCCTCATGAGTTTCTCCAGCAACTTATTTGTCAGAACAAATGGTTATCTACAGCTGGAAGCCTCACAAAGTCTACTAAAGGCCGAAATATACTCTCAAGCGGACACGTACACAGACAGCTGTGGACAGCTGGAGTCCACTTGGAGGATATGCGGGCAGAAGGTATTCCAAAGCATAGTGACCTTGCAGACAAGTCTGCATGGCCACAACAAATTGGAGGTACATGGATGTCTGCATGACGTCGACACATACACCATCTAATGACAAAATTTCCGTCAAGTGGACCCTAGCATTCTTGCATGGAAAACATAATTTTGTTTTGAATAGGCCATAAATCAACTTCAGCAGATGTCTTGATAAAAAACAAACTCCTGACTCATTCATTCGCTGTCATTTGCAATTTCTGAGACATTTTTGTGGAGCTGCTGATCATATCTCAAAGGAGTTTCAAAGTGACAGAGACAGAATCTGAAATCTGTCCACACTATACCTGTTCCTGTCTCCCCTGGACTGAACAGGTGTGCAGGGGTCCCTCCACTCTTGCGAGGAATGGGGCCTTAGTCCAGGGGTTGACTGGATGTGGAGATTATGGAAATCCTGGTCTGGTTCATGGAACGCTTGGCTGTGAGGTCCCTGGCTTGTGTGAACATGGGATCCTTGGAAACTCTGACTGTGACGTCCATGGTGGTTTTGGGGCCTTTGGGCCCCTGTCTGGCCCTCTGATCCCCCTCCGCCAGTTTTCATGTTGGGTCTGTAGAGTCCAAAGTTAGAGTCATCCTGTTGAGGCCTGATTAAAGTAGAAGACTGTGTTAGCATTGAGGGTCAATATGAACAATGTTTAACATCCCATTGCACAAAATGAGAGCAATATCAGCCTGATTGCCCAACCCAACAACTATCTACAGTCATTAATTTTTAACAGCCACTTAGTAGTGAGTAATGACACTCATAACACAGTTGTTGGTTGAAATGTCAGTATAAAATCACCTGTCTGCCTCGTGTGCTTGAGTCCTGAGCTGTGTAGAGGCTGATGTTGAAGAAGAGGAATAGGAGTATGATGAAGAAGAAGTGTTATTTTGGTATCCGTTTTCCGTAGCTGACATTCTTCGCCCGTCTGTCAGTCCTTCCTCTCTCCCTCCGATGCCCTGCAGTCCCTGCTGCTGTCGGCTGCTCTCCTTGGCCAGGGCGGGGTAGACTCCGGAGGAGCCTGGCCCAGGGCTGGCGCTGGGTATCTGTGCATAGTGGGGCTCAGGCTGGGGGACCGGGTACATGCCCGTGGGCAGAATGTACCGGCCGGACTGTGGGGTGGGGCCTGTAGGTCCGGAGGAGGGTCCAGTAGGGGAAGAGTTCTGTGGAAAGCCTCCGCCCTGCCGGGGCTTTGTGGTGGGGCTGCTCTCTGGGCTCTTCTCGATCACTGTGTGGAGCTGACCCTCAGCACTGTACGAGCCTTTAGCTGCAACCACAGGAATGATGTCAGTGTTTATCAGAGAAACACACAGGATGATGATGGCAGAGCTTGTTCTAACTGACCTTTTAACTATCTTGTTAGGGTTTTCTGACTGAATTCTGTTTTTCTCATCTACAGCACTAACAAATAACAAAAACAGAAAAAAGCTGGGAGGTTTTTAAGATTATAGTTTGTATTTTCTCTACATTTAACATATTCTCTAAAAAAAAATTATGAACCTCTTTCTAGACCTTGAATTGATAGAGTAGAATTAAATAAAATATTTGTATCTTGTTCTGCCTGTAAAATGAGTGAAATCATGGAGATAGAATTACCTGCACCTGAGGCCACATTGCCACTGGAGTGATGCCAGGAACCTTTGTGCAGAGACCTGAGTAAAATACATTAGATTAGACAAAATTTGGTTAATTTAAGTTACATTTCATTTTACACAATGATGCCATATTTCACATTTTATACTTACAGTACAATCATGTAGCTAATGTTTTTGAATCACATATACTGTGTCATTTGTGTCAACAAATAATTTCATATTGTACCTTAATGTGCAATACTTATACTGTTGTATAGTAGTGGGTGGTATCATAGTGTAGTGCATTGTATTGTATCATACTGAACTGAAACATATGTATTGTATTTCATTGCAGGATTTTGTAGCATACTACATCTATCAAATCATTTCATAGCATCGTGTTAAAGAAAGGCACAAAACATTTTGAAACACAAGCTAGAGTGAAAGTTGGGACCTTTTGCCCTGCTTTGACAGATGCTACTCACCGTAGTGACCTGGCATGCTCTAGACTGGACCAGGAGTTCGGTCTCTCATGGTTCCTGATGGCTGCGTAGCTGTCGCTGCGCCTTGGTGGAGCTGGTGCCCCCTTCAGGCTCTCGTAGGAGCTGCGGCTGGCTGCCGGGCCCCATATTGGACCCACACTGTGTCTGTTTGAAGCTGGCACGCCACCACCGCTGCTGCCACTACTGCTGCTGCTGCCACTGCTGCTGCCACGGTAACAGACCCCACCTGCTGAAACTGGAACCAATAGTACAAAGAAAAACAATGATTTCAATAAATGAGGATTACATTTCCTGAAAACCATTTCTGAAAAGATACTTTACCTTGCACATCTCGACTAGGGCCCAGCCTTGCCCCTCCTCCACTTCTGGAATCGCTGTTGCGCAGAAATGCAGCAGAGGTGGAGCTCAGCTCGTGCTCTTGAGACAGGCCCTGCTGGTTGTCGTAAACCGTCCGGACGTAACGTATGTCAGCCTGCTGCATCTCTCCACTTCCTCCTCCTCTATGAGAGACGGTCTCCAACGAATAGGAGCGCTCTGGGCTGAAAGAGGGGGTGGAGGCAAGGTACTCTGGGATACTGGAGCTGGTGGAGAAGGAGGAGTAGGCAGAGTCCCGTTTGCTGTGGAGATGGTCGATGCTGTTGGATGACCTGGAACACATCAGGGCATTGAGGTATTTACAGCTGTGAAAGACACACCCTATCAACTGGCTAGTCAAGCTGTACTTGACTTTCAAAAAGACATGGTGACCGCTTCATCATACATGTGCCGTGAATATTCCCTGGATCTTTATTTTACTGCACTGAGCTAACAATTGGCAACCCTGCGATTACAACTTTTCCACCAAGATGGAAGCAATTTCATTATGGTTTGCGCACCTAATTTTGAACCGTTCAGAACATTTCAACCAAAAATTAATTGGTTCAGGACCCAAAAAGGTGGTGTCCAACTGGCACCCAAAAATATTAGGTTTTCCAAAGTGAGAGAACCAAAGATTGTTGTGCATTCTGCAAACCCTCCATTGATGATACATCCTTAATTTCAATGGTTCTGATAGATAGATAGATAGATAGATAGATAGATAGATAGATAGATAGATAGATAGATAGATAGATAGTTGTCACAGTTTTTGTCTGTGGCTCTCTCTTCTACCAGAGCTTTACTCTATCTCTCCTCCTCTTTCTGTTTCTTTGTCACTGCCACAGTAGCATCAGGGG
>JAJHUR010121305.1:0-16124 GCA_027495735.1 Lutjanus campechanus | reverse complement strand
TTCTTAAGGCTCGGACATATTACTCATACAGCTTGTACCCGTTGTGCAGATGTGCAAACAGTTCCATTCATTCTACAATCGAGAGTCTGCATCAGTTTGGCAGTTCATGCATGCGCATTTCCAAATCCACTTGGTGTTTTTAGTCAACTGCCATAAAAATCAATCAATCAATCAATGACCTCATGACAGCAAGAAAATGCAAAGCTTAACAAGAATTCAACCAGGGACGGTGAATTCAGTACATAGGTGCAGGCATCTGTTCACCTGGTCACAAACTTTGGACTGTGCACAGACGACCACATGAGGATCTGTGCCGTCTGCCCCTGACATTTACTCTGTAAGGTTGCTTACATTGTCTCTTGTGTATGGTGTATGTAACATTGGCACTGTGTCAATCACAGACAGACACGCCCCACCAGAGACAAAAAGGACAAAACATTTTTGACAGTTTGTCCACCAGAGACCCCTGATGAGTTTAGAAACAGATACACACAGTTTCTCCATAATCTTTACTGTGACTGACTGGACTGTTTTCTTTTCTGGCCTCGTCTTCATCCTCCCCTCCTTCCTGGTCCACGATCCTCGTCAGTGTTTGTTTAAATCTGTGTCGTCTTCTGTGGAAAAGCATGAGAGTAGAAGGGAGGAGGTAAATGTGTTAAGGCGGCACAGACAAGATTCAACACGCAGGGGCGAGTCAGTGAGGTGAAGGTGAGCAGGAAAGAAAAAAAAGTGCGGGAAGGTGTTTGTTGGCGGCGACATTCTTTGGGTTTTGGAGGGAAAGTTTGGTGAGCTTCAGGGCGGTGCTACTGAGTTTTTTTTTTTTTTTAAACTGTTTTTACCACAATTGGACGGAAGTTGTTGAACTAAATTACAGTTTGTGCAGGTTAATAACACCTGAAAATGTAAAAGAAATCAAACCACTTTTTGTATTATTTGAAGTTAAGCTTTCAGCCAGATCACACATCTATTTTTGGGTATTTTGTCATCAAACCTCAGATAATTTATCCTGCGCTTTTAGCTGGTTGATGATTTTATTTTTATTTGTTTGTGTGGTTAGTGGTGGTGTGTGATCTCAGGCTTCATCATGCACTGATCTCCAGTGAGAAAAGTATTTATTTTGTTTAAAAAAAAAACCTTGATAACTGGAGCTGAAGATCATAGCTGGCCTGCAGGTCACACATTCAAAATCTCAGTAGCTTTTTTTATGTTTTTATCAGTTTGTGTATTTTCAGCCTAAACTCAGCAGCTGAAGATGCTCAAACTGACTTTAAAAAGGTCTTAAAAACATAGTGTCATTTTCGGCATATATATACGTCTCCAGTTTGGGATAACACACAGCACAGAATGTATTAATAACAACACAACGTGTAGATATGGAGTTTTTGTTGTCCTAAACTGAAGACACATGTATGTGTTCCAAAAATAACACAAACAGCCTTAAAGAGAAACTGCCCTCATTGTAAATAATAGAGATCGATACACTGTAAACAGTTTTTTGTGAGGGTATGTGGGGTTTTTATTTCTTATCATGATTTAATTTGTTAAGTGAGTCAATGCTTGTTTGTTTTATTGATGTTTACAGAAACTGTCTCGAAATTCCTGTAAAAAAAAAAAAAATTCTTCAAAGATGAAATAAATGTCCCCTCAGTAAAATTCTCCTGAAATTTAACATCTTTGTAAAGTCATAAAAGTTGTGGAATTATTTTCCTAATTTTGACCTTTTTGTTGTGTTTTTCTTAATTGATCAGATTGATCAGATGAGATCAGATGATCAGACACTGAGGCTTTGGTTTCACTCGTTTAAAACAAGAAAACAACCAATCAGAGTCTGTGTATCTTCAAAGCAGCCAATCACAGAAAGAAGAGAGTGTTTTCTTTGAAATTGTTGGCTGTCTGTGTGTATGCATACCTGTGTGTGTGTGTGTGTGTGTGTGTGTGTGTGTGTGTGTGTGTGTGCGTGTGTATTGTCAAGGAGACGAGGGTGTGGCAGGCGATGAAAGACAGGAAAACCCCACGGCTAGATCTCTGACACACACACACACACACACACCATCCATCTCAACAAGTCGTTTCATCTCCGTTTTAGCTTTTAGGACGTCCTCTACTCAAAGACACAAATTGATTGACAGACCTTGTTGTTAAATCTTGTGACTGCACAAAGATGGAAGTATGAGATTGTGAGCAAGTCGCTGTGTGTGGTTGGTACGCTCGATTTCTGTGGGTCAAGTCAACCTCACAACACACTCCAGATAAACAGAACACACACACTCACACACCATCAGTGTCAAAGAGACATATCTCTTCATCTTTACAGAGGAAAACGTACAAAATAAACTCCCTGTTGAAAACAAGAAATCGTTTTTAAATCTGTAAATTCAGTCAATCAGCTTTTTTATAACATATTTTCTGTTATTTCACAGCCTTTCTATTTGAATAGATGGTAATAGTCAATTAATATTATGTCTTTTAATTACATGAAAACATTTTCAAATGTTTGCATCTAACCAAGTGCTCCCATAACTGCAGCAACACAGATTACAAGTCATCAAATACCACATTTTGTCACAGCTCTCTGCAACACAGACACACAGTCAGGGGTGTAGTGGTGGTAAACTACCCACCATGTACATCCGTCAGGTTTCTCTTAGTGCAGTGAGTCTCTTCCTGAAACTATACCATCAGGTTGTTAAGGAATAGAACTGGAAACTTTTAAGTTGACCTGTAACTGTTGATTTGAAAGCAATCAGATTATTAACTTCATCTGACTTGTGTTCATACAACTTGTTAACTTGATTTGAAAAAAAAGAAAAAAACACTTAATTAATTTGTCTGTTTAAGTTTGTCCAACAATTCTTTTTTTCCATTGCAAGGTTCTCTTTAGCAGAGATGCACCAGGCTGTTAACTTAGAATTAACAGTGAGAAAGTCCATGTCTGACGGAGGTGTGAAGGACTCAAACAAACACAAGACTTTAACCCAGGAGACTGTGTTCATGTCCCACATCAAACTAAAATGTTAAAAGGTTTAAGGTACACAACATGAAATGTGTTGCATGACTTTTATCTTGTTAACTTGTTCTCATGCATCAGTGCAATCAGCATCGGTTTTCAGAGTCAATCATCTGCCTAAAATGTCACCACAAAATACGATAAAGGTACCAAAGTCAGGAAATGTCGACCACAGAAACATTTAGAACAGGAAACAGACTGTGCATCATCAGTGTGACCACTCTGGTGCACAATTTCATGAGAAGTTCATCAGAGACCAACATATCAGAAGTGCATCCGAATAAACAAGTTTCCAGAGGACAACTTACATACAAAGGTAAACTAAATATTATTTAAATATAATAATATCAGTATAATATATATCAGTTTAAGTGTACGCTATATTTAGATGTTTACTTTGCCATCAGACAGCCTTTTCTAATAGGAAACCACTGTTATATAACCCAGTTATCATTTTCTCCAAACCAACCAAACTTCATAGCCAAAATCAGTCATTTTACCTCCCAGAACACAGGAGTTGATGGTCTGATACCACCTCAGTCTCATCTGAGCTGTTCTTTTACAACACCAAAGTCACACAGCAACACAAACAAACTAACAGACTGAGGCCGTATCAGACGAGTAACCCCTGAGCTCTGGGAGGTAAAATGACTGACTTCTTCTGTGGAGTTTGGTTGATTTGGAGTTTGTGATATTTGGCTCACATGACTGTAGTTTTCCATCAGAAAAGTCTGACGGTGAAAATATTCTAAGTATAGTGTACACCGAAACTGATAATGATTTTTTTCAGGTGGACCTTTTTTAAGTGTCTAAAATACCTTTTGCTGCTGACCCTGTCTACAGCAGTACAATGCTCAGCTTCCATGCTGGTATTCTTCTCCAAACTGGGGGCACGTTGACCGACATCTACTGTAGGTTACACTGAGTATGGATAAGTACCTCATACAGCACCACTTCAAATAATCTGAACTATCCCTTTAATGTGTTTAGCTTTTAATAACTCCAGCATTTTTTTTAATGTTGCCTTTATATGAATGATTTCAGGTTGTGGGCAGAAGTAAACAAGCTTTCATCACAGCGATGGCACCTCACATGCAAACTGGCATGAAACGTGTGTGTGTGTGTGTGTGAAGTATGAGTTTTGTATGTGAGTGCATGACTTCTGTGGTTTCTATAAACACAAAGCAGAGCAGCCGCGCTCGACACAAACACACAATCTATAACACACACAAAGACACCGACTGTTTACGCCAACAGAGGAGT
This sequence comes from Lutjanus campechanus, assembly GCA_027495735.1. Classification (NCBI taxonomy): domain Eukaryota; kingdom Metazoa; phylum Chordata; class Actinopteri; order Lutjaniformes; family Lutjanidae; genus Lutjanus; species Lutjanus campechanus. Next base: position 11,854 of record JAJHUR010121305.1, on the reverse strand, counting down.
AAATACTGGTAATTCACACACACACACACACACATGCAAACATCGCACTGAAACGTGATCTTTGACCTGCTGCCAGGTGTTAATGCACTGAGTATAGTTTTGAATCTTTCTTCCACGTAAATCCACCTGATAAAAGTTAATCTATGGATTAACTGGCTGTCAGCTTCATTCTCCTGACGTCTGTCATTGCAGATTTAATAAGAAAAAACACAATTGAGTTTCTCCACAACCTGCACACACATGCAGGCGCTCTGAAAAGTCCTTGTGTGACTCTGAAGCTCTGATTATGTAAGGAGAGCGGCAGGTGTGTTTCTGTATTAAATGTTATTTTTCCATCAGGGTGAACTTAAAGCAGCTTTTTTGCCTCGAGGCAGTGAGGTGTGTCGTCGCCTCTGCCTCCGTCCATCGATGCTGGCTGTGTTTTTTCATCATGGCAAGTTTTCTGAGGAACTCTTTTCCACCAACATGGAATGGGTTCCATTCCCGTTTGTTTTTTCAAGAGCTCGAAGAGACAGTGTTCAAGTGTCTGACCAAATACCCTTGACCCTAGCTCAAGCAGTTCTAGCCCTGCTCTGAAGTTTTCACTTTATAGGTTCAATCCTCAAGAATTGTGTTTACGTTTGAAGTGCAACAACCAGAGAAAGACTCAGAACCTTTAGGAAAGAAAGCTCCACTGTCTGACCCAGTAGCTCAGGATGATGTGCACTGCTTAGTGTGAAGTGATGTGTTTTTGACTGAAAAGGTCAGTGTGAGGCCTTGGGTTTGGGTTTGGGTTTGAGTTCAGTCTTGTTGCCCTTTGAAGACTGACGTGCAAAGGAAAGACAAAAAAGCTGTAAGAAATAATTCCAGGTTGTTTTTGTATAAATAGCTCAGTCAGTAAGAGGACTGTTAAGAAATTGTTAAGTCCTGGGTTCAAACCTCAGTTAGGAAAGTTGTTTTTAAAGTCCCACACCCAGAGGAAAGAGTAAAGAGCTCTAAGAGATAGAAGCCCAGTGTCTGAGTCAGTATCTCTGCCCATTAAAAGCTTTGTTGGTAGATTTTGGTTGAGGATTCAGTCCTGACACTCAGTAAATTTTGAAGTCTAAAGAAGAGGCTGAAGAACTTAAGTTTAAGGGTGTTCCTGTAGCTCAGTGTGATAGAGAATTGCTTGTTAGATCTGAGGTTGCAGGTTCGATCCTTGTGTAGCTCCCTGGATTTTGAAGACCAACACCCAAAGTAAACATATTGTGGATTTGACATAAATAAAAAGACTAAAATGTGTTTTAAAAAAACATGGGACTGGGTTGTGTTGGGCTGAATAGCTCAAGGAGTAAGGCAACTGTTTTGAAGTTTTGAGGCCACAGGTTCGATCCTCAAGATATGTGATGACTTTTGAAGTGCAACACCTAGAAGAAGACTCAAAACCTCTAAGAAAGAGCTGACCAAGTAGCTCAGGACTGCTTGGAGGATCTGAGGTTGTGGACTTTTGGATTACTAGCTCCTTGGGATCAGTCCTCAGGATACCTTGTTGCCTTTTAAAGGCAAATTTCCAAAGGAAATAATAAAAAGCTCAAAGAGAGAATGCTTCAGTCGCTCCAGCTGACTGGCTCAGTCAGTAAGAGGTGTACTGTGATGTTTTGAAGTCGAGAGTTTGATCCCCAGCCAAAGAGCTAGAAAACTTTTTCAGTTTATGCACCAGGTGAGCAACTGTCACTGGACAGAATGGGCGCCATCTTTGCATTCACTATCTTGTTTATTATAATAATTCCATGCTGTGAACGTGTATTCATGAAACACAAAGTCATCCATAGCAACAGAGGTAAAATGGCTCTCATGTCTGTATGCTAAATATGAAGCTACAGCCGGTTAGCTTAGCTTAGCATTAAGATTAAACAAAATGGAAAAAATGTGTAAAACCTCTTAAACTCACTGATTGAAAATTTTTGTAAAGTTTGTAAAGATTTTGGATTAAACAACTAAGACATAAGGTGTTAATCAGTGAGCTTTAGAGGTGCTGGTGGATTCTGATACATCTGGTCAGAGCCAGGCTAACTGTTTCCCACTATTTCCAGTCTTTATGCTAAGCTAGGCTAACTGACTGTTTATTTTAAACTTACCCAAACCTTAACATTAACTTTTAGCAACTTTGTGGTGACGTCTTCAGACGGAAATACATTTTATGAGACGTGCCACAGGCTGTGTGTTGTACACAGTGTTTCCATGTTCAAAAATAAAAGCAAGAACCAATCAGAGCGCAGTGAGAGGTGTGTGCATCCAATCAGGTGCAGGAGGAGGGTTCATGTTGATGTGTGAAGGAGTGACTCACCTGTCACACAACTTCCTGTAGTTTAAATGAGATCTGTTTCCAGAGCCAATGAGAGGAGAGAGGGTTCTAGAGAGGATCTTAGTAAATACATTTAAAGTTTCAGATTTAAGTGGGTTAAAGACATGAAGAGACTCTGAGTATTAAAACTGGCCTAAATTTGTAAAAGTCACTTCAGCCCAAACCTCCTTAAAATACCTCAAATACACCTCAAATAAAACTGGAGAAACGTCCCTCCTCGGCTGTCCTGCACACACATATTTGTTTCATCTCTGTGTGTGTGTTGAATCAGGTTTTGCTGACAGGACTGAACACGCCTGCGGCATTTAGTCAGGAATGTGTGTTACCTTGTTTAAGTCAACACAGATCCTGCAGGGAGGGACGGAGGGGGCGGGGCTAAATGGGAAAATGTAACCAGGAAACACTCCCTCCTCAACACCAACCCTCCAACTTCAGCTCCTCCGTACAACCATGAAGTTCACGTCTGTGGTGTGATTCATTCATTCATGTTCCCCGCAGGGTGAATTGTAATGACTTTGTTTATCTTCTAACTTTTCATCTAGTGCCATCATCAGGTCCTTTTAATGTGTCCAACACTTTGCTTTATGTCCAAATACCTGCAGGACTAATGACATTTCCATCAACCTCCCACCACTGCCCCGCCCTCCCTACCATAGACCTGTTTTTGACATTTGCGATCCCATGATGCCCTGTCATCGCTCATTAGCTGGTGCTGCAGGTTTTGGATTGATACCATTTATTACACCGACTGGAGAAGAGATCAAAATGATCAAAAACACCACATTAAGACACTGACAGCGTGAGGAACACCACAGAAAATTTCATACGGTGATGGGATCAAAATATTTTGATATTTGAAGATTTTTGTAAGAATTTGTTGTATGGTGGACACTTGAAAATATGTAAAAACCATCCATCCTCTGAGTGCTCCAGGTCTCTGGTTTGTGGTTGTAAAGTTTCATGAGGCTGCGATTGTCCCAGAGGTCACAATGGGTCATTTTGTCCAGTGAGGTCAAGTTTCAAAAAACACAATGAAATGGTTACCGTGGAGACAAACATTATCACACATGAATACAAGCGGACAGGCTCTAATGTAGCTGTATGCAGTGTGTGGCTCCACCAACGTTTCCACCACAGTCAGCATCAGGACAGCTAACAACAAGGGATGAAACAAGGCTGCCAACAACATACAAGAGTAATGCAGTAATATAATCAATACTCTAAATAATCACTTTTGATACCAAGTTATGAGTAAAGCACTTCTAAAGCTGTAAACAGTAAAAAAAAGTAACTTATTACACTTCCTGGGCAAATTGCCCAACACTGTTTAACAATCACCACACCAGTTTTTCTTTTGCCAGGATTTAGCCTGAGTGCGGAGCGTCATTTATCTTTATCTTTATCTTCCTGACAAACTAGCATGACACTGGTCTGTAAGACAGTAATGTGGACATGGACGTCCCCTGCAGAGTTGAAGAGGTTAACTAGGGTGAGCATGCTAACACACTAAGCTATAATGGTGAACATGGTGAGCTCTGTACCTGCCAAACATCAGCCTGTTAGCACTGCCACATTATCACTGTCTGGTTTGGAGCCGGAGCCTTCTGTTGAACCAGTTGTTTCTGTTTCAACAGCCAAAGAACCCGTTCTTGGTCCTGAAAACTGGTTCCAGAGTGCCACCAACTCTTGGGCTGGGCCAAGAGAGTATAACAGCTGCAACGTCAGGGACTGGGGGCAGGATTATCATGACCAACCAAAAGCCACTGTGGCGGAGATTTTGAGCCAGGCTAAAAGCTGTTGATATGCCACTTTATGCAAGATATAATGTACAATGAGCAGGTCATTATTGCGACATAAACCCCGACACAAAGCACTTTTCTGTGGCTGTGCTGGTTCTTCTCTCACCAAAAAGTCCCACAACAAACCTGCTCGACAGCGTCACACACACCTTGCTTAAAGGCAACAACACAACCACAACACCTCGTCATGTAAAGCAAATATTAAAAATAATTTAATCATCTCTTTATAAAAGGTTCTACCAGGAACCAAAAAGGATTCACTTGTGGGTTCACGCTGAAGAACCTTTTATGGTTCTGGTTAGCACCTTTACCACATACTTTGTCACATGTTCACTTTAAACTCAGTGGTTCTCAAACTCTTTCCTGGCCTGTTCCCCCTCAGAAGGTGAAAGAACTTTACAGTCCACACCCCACGATACACATGTTTTAATAAAAGGTCACCATGTTCGCATCAGCAAACTCATGTTGATTTTACCTTCATAAATCATGTTCATTCACCTCTGCTGTTAATCCCGCCTCCCTTCATCTGCGTCGGTTCTGTGTTCCACCTGTTTGACATCCACTGTTTTAACTCACATCTTTTTTGGATTTACTGTCCTGCACAAATATTCTCACACTGCACACTGTGAACTTTTACACCATCCCTGGAGAATACTTTGCACATTCCTGCACAGCTCTTGAATTTAAATAACATACTGTGTATATTTTTGTAAAACATTGTTATATTTTATTGTCAGTTTTCAGTTTATGACTCTTGACTTGCAGTAAATTAAATTCATCGTATGTTTAAACCTACTTGATTGATTCTAATTCTGATGACTTTTAAATACCAAAAGAATCCCTGCATGTATCTCCAGGTTTGGGGAGTAATGAATGACATGTAACAGGATTACATAGAGGGTACTAGTCCATTACAGTTACAGATTAAAAAGATGTAATCAGATTGCAGATAATTTTTTAGTAAAAATGGGGTTATTAGTAGGATTACAATTTTAATATAAAGAATGATATAGTACCATGCACAGTGCAGACAGAGGTGCAGATTCATTATCTTGGCCTCGAGTGAAAAAATGCTTCGAGTGGAAATTTCATAAATTTTTGTTTTTAAATTAGTCAATCAATTATTTGTGCAAAACAAGGGAAGGATCAGCTGGATGAACTAATCAACCAAACAACAAACATAAAACACTCAGAGCTGCAACAGTTAATCTATTATTAATCAATTTAAACCAAGCTGCATTTACTTTAGACTTTTTCAGCTTCAGGTAATAACTGCATGAGAATACATTTTTAAAATAACCCTCCCAGCCCTGTTTATCTCTGATAAAAATAATAAACTGATATTGATTTTATCACCTGACTCTGGATTAGTTGCAGCTCCACATTCTGGTCATTTCTCACCTTTTATTTGCTATTTGAAAAATAAATCCAACTGAAATGTAAATACACAAGGCAGAAATGTTTGTTTTGATCTTTTTTTTAAATTTGAAAAACATGTCTGAGTCTCGCCCCCTTGTGGTGAGTCACTGTATAAACTCGGTGTGAATGAAGCTGATTGCTGGTGTGTTTCCTGTGTTTGCAGAGAGTCTCTGTAAGCAGAACATGTTAATGTATAAATGACTGAATGTTAACATAACGTCAGTGTAAACTAATGAGTGTGATCTTTTTACACTGCAGAGCAGATCTGTGTGTGACTGAGAGCAGCCTGTGGGCCTGTAGCAGCAGGTTACACTCTACCTGTACCTCTGTGTGTGTGTGTGTGAGAGAGTGTGTGTGATTACAGGGTAGGGTAATGATGGCCTTGTTGTGTGGGATGGCAGAATCACTCACAGCTAAAACACAAAGCGTCTTCTCTGTGTTTCACAGGTATGGAAGCTCACTGAGGACAAAAAACAGACACACTGAGGTGTGATTCACCTGTAAATACAGATCTGCTGACACGGGAACAGTTTAAGGAGAAACATTACTTCACAATATCTTAGACATGACGTGAACTTCTCCTCATTTGTCCCCATCTGTTCAGCGTACACATAAAGGGCTGTTCTGAATAACAGTTTGAGGTCTCTGAAGCCAAAAAGTCAAGGTATGAAAACACCACAATAGTCTTCGATATGATATTTATTGGTAAAGACAGAAAAATGATGCCTTGAAAAGTGTCCTTTATTCAATAATAAACACAATGTGTAGATTTTCTGTTCACATATAAGTTAGTTTTCATTTTAAGTGCTTCTGATTTCTGTCTTTAATAAAAAAGAAAGTAGGTGTCATGACCTGAACATGTGCATAAACCTCCCTCAGGGAGGGAAGCTCACACACTGTTAGCAAAAGCATAATGTTTAATGGTACTTCAGACTTAATGCCTTGACTATAGTATCTTATTACACTCCCAAACGGTGCTGTTAGCTAGGAAGTAGTTGAATGCTAACGTTAGCTGTTGTCTAATGGTAGCCTATTGCTTATTAATGTTTAATTTTGAAAAATGCCCCGATGTTCTTCTGGATCGTCACCATCCATTAGCTGCTGATCAATCAGGCGATAAAATGAAAACTATTTGTCAGATTCCTGATATTAATGACTGCCTGGTAACCTAGAACACAGAAGTACGACATTATCCTTTTGCTAACAGCGTTTGAGTGTGACATCAGAGGAAAATGGCCGCCGTGTGAATATGCTGGATTGGTCGTGTCTAGAAGGGAACCGATATTTGTGAAGCTCTTGTGAGATTTGTACTAGTCCTGCCGACTGGCTACTACTACTGTGCTCTGAGGGGCTAGTTCTTGTTGCCGAGACAACTCGTCCTTGTGATCATCAGAGAACCTTTCTAACATTAAGAAAGGATCTATTTGATCCATAAACCACGATCTTTTCTGAAACTCAGCCGAGTAGTTTTTGTTCTGAAACCAAACCAACAACCCGCGACTGGAAGCTTAAACTGTGTTGAATCAAGTGCACGTGTGCAAGAGTTTCACAAATCTCTGATGTCTAATAGAACTAGACAGGGCCTGGCTGCCTTGCCTCTATTTTTTCCCCAGTCGCCACTCGTGGTATTGCAGTGAAAAATCCCCCACCGACCCAAAAAGCATTTTCCCATGTAAGCCACCATAAATAGAGACGTCTGTAAAACGACTCTTTCTATAATGAATTTTTGATCCATGTTATATGTTTAAAACTTTCCTCGAATGGAGAAAAGTGATTTAAAAATCTGTGACCTCATCACAATGTTAAGTCTGTGGGTCGAGCAGGAACGTGTGGGCGGGGCCAGCTGGAGAAACACCACTGCACATATTCAGAGGAAGCAAACCTGGAAGCTAGAAAACTTCCTCCTCTGTGTCATGCAAACAACTCTGGACTGAATAGGTGCCAACTTTTGTGTCTGGTATCCCTCCACACACACACTGCTTCAACATGTTCAGAAATCTTAAAGTTATGATTGGAGAATCACTGTTCATGGTCGGCAGAGGGTCAATTAATCATTTCTCTAAAGGTCAGCAGTGACATATTTGGAATCTGTTGGAAGTCTAGAAGAGTTTAACATAAAAAAAACATCTGCAGGTTTCAACAGCTGCTCAACATGCAAATGAAACAAATAAAGCTCAGAAATAAAAGGAAAAAAATCCAGGAATGTATTTAATCTGCAGGGTGTGAAAATGTGAGCTGGCAGAGCGAGACTGAACGATGTGTCCCGACATGACATCCTGTAACAACAGCGGCAGGATTATTAATGGAGGTTAATCTGCATGTAGAAATGTTTTCACCTTTAATGACCTGTCACCGCAGCAGCGGCTCGTCTCCACACCCAGACTGAAGGAGGCAGGACGCCTCCTCCACGAGCTGATAGAGGGATCGGAAGAAGAGAATCCTGCTGCTGCTGCTGTTGCCAGATTCAGGCTAATTACTGGAAATGCTTTCGTGATGATTCAAATGTCAAGTTGTGTATTAAAGGGGAAAGGCATGCTGGATGGATTTCATGGTTTGATTTCTTTAATGCCGGCAGTGATGAGTGCAGAATATTCAGAGGAGGGTGAATTTAATGCAGCATGACACTAAAAACACATTTTATCCATTAAAATGTTCTTAATCTCTCCATTAATTTAAGATTTTCATTAAACAGCAAAGTCGCTCAGAAAACAAACACATTTTACTGAAAGAAGAAAAAGTTTCACAACTTCATTCCTTCAATAAATCAACATGTTTCAGATCAAAATCTGATATGATTCATACCGAGATGATCTTGATCAGATACCAGAGATACAAGTGTTGAAATGTGCCTGGAGGGCACTGAAGTTAATGACGAACTTTCAGCCTTAAAGGAGCAATACAGCAATTGTGCCAGAAAAAATGAGTACAGCAGCTCAAACAGTGAGTTGGAGCCATATAACATATATTAAAAAGATCCAAATCTTATTTAATACACAATCTATAGCTGAAGTGACTCGTTTCCGCCCTTAGAGGAAGCTCTACAGTCTGCAGGAACACTACAGGAGCTCAGCATGTCGATCAGCTGATCAGCTGTGCAGCTGTAAAGTTAAGCCCCTTATCCTGAAAACAGTTCAGTGGCTGCCTGTCTCACTGCTGCCAAACTCCATTAACATTTTGCTCAGTTTAACCGTTATAAACATCTACTCCTTCTAAAAGATTATTAATGATTTCTTCAAACTCATAAACAGACACTTATTGGTTCAGCGAAAATTCAGCATTAATTTGAACTCTAATTAACAAACAAAGCAATTATTCCAGCCTGGTTTGGAAATTTCAGAGGAGGACACAGCAGCTGCAGAGCTGTTATCAGTGACTATTTCAACATATCATGTTTCCTTATTCCAGCACATATTTTACCCCTCTAACCTTTAAATGTAAAAATTTACATTTTAGTCAATTGTTCTTTTGTTAATGAACTTAAATATAGTTGGGAGCATTCACTTGGGAAGACATGTCTGAGGCCATCTGTCTGATGTTTTATAGCAGAATCAACCAAACTGCGCTGCTGTGGTGGTCGGTTATTTTGGTCGCAGCGCTCCTGCAAGCAGAGAACCTGTCAGGATCAACAGAGGATACCTGCAATGTTTAAATGTTTAAAAGTTAGTTGTCGTGTAACATTAATGAAGTTCTGGACGATGTGATGACTCAGCAAGTTTTGACACAGCTAATCAGATATGCAGAGTTGTTTATATTTTAATCGTGTAGCTATTAGATATGCTAAAAGCACATTATGTACATTACAGCAACATCCACAAACAGAAAAGAGAATTTAATAGTTGCAGCTCCGGATTCTTTTTTGGTCTTTTTGGCCCAAAATGGCTCTTTTGGGATTAAAGTTGCTGACCCCAGAACTTTGACTTGATACTGGGTTGGTGTGTGTCTGCAACTGTGTGCCTGAGCGAGGTTTGAACCCTCTTTATTTTATCTATGACTCCCTCAGCATGTATGCTAAGAATTCTGGGGTACTGACACGTCCATGGTCACTCGCCGCCGCCTGTGAACAGTTTGTTATCTGGGTGTTGTGACAGTTTCTGGTCCTGATGACAGGCGAGCGCTGACATTACTGCGTCGGCAGCTTCAGTCAGAGAGGAGCCGGAGGAGAATTTGCATCAGTCTGTTATTTACATACAAATGAAGAGTCTGAGGCTGAAGGACAGGATGGACTGGATCTGTCTGTCTGTCTGTCTGAGGGGGACAGTTAGACACGTCCATCACTGGTCACATGATGGAGGATCTTTTGTTTGCTGAGCCAAAACCAGAAATCTTGTTGACATTGTTTGAAAGCAAAACTCCGTCTAAAACCTTTGTTTTAAGGCTCATAACCAGCATTTATACTGGACCTCATCTCTCACTGCGCTGTGTAGGTGTGGCTGCAGTTTATTTGTTAAAAACACTCAAAGTTTCACAAACAGAACAGGTCACACTTCTGACAAAAGAATAAAAGAAAGGATGAACTCAATGAGATGTGAAAATATAAGTTTAACCCAACAACAGAAATCTGAAGGAAGATGTTGGTACATCATGTTTGCCTGGACACATTCTGGTGCCAGTAAACACATCTGCATATCACATATGGTTTTATAAGCACCTGCGAGGAGGAGAAACATGTGGCTAACGCCTGCTCCAAGTTGTTTCTCAGTCAGCACTATCAACGAAGACTGGAATCTGTCCAAGGCTCATCTTATCTGTTCCTCCAGACACACAGAGACTCCAACATGAAGCTCTCAGGTCAACAACATGTCAAAGTGGAAATCAGACATTCCTTCACATAAATGTTTCATTTTATCTCATAAGTTTGACTCACTGAGTCCAAAAGTTGAGTTACCATAAGAATTTATAAAGAATTTATATTTTGCATCATGACTAACTCCTCATCTGTTGAAATGAGCTTCCACAGTTCAACATGAGTCACATCTGTAGTTTTTTTTCTTTACAGGAAACAAGAGGACGTTCACTTTTACTGGATTGTTGCATCATGTTTACGTATATAAACAGATTCAGTGTGGTCAGTTTTGTGTAAGATGTGAGATCATCTCAGGGTGTGTGTGTGTGTGTGTGTGTGTGTGTGTGTGTGTGTGTGTGTCAGTGATGAAATGTTGGTGTGGCAAACGCTCATGACAATGTGTCATTGTTTTTTGTTCACTACTCCTCTTTTATATATTTCTGTTTTGTGATTATACATACCGTCTTCTGCTCATGTTTTATTTTTAATACAATTCTTTTATAAAACCACTGGACAGTCTCTACCTGCAGGAGTCCGGGGGGCGGAGTCAAGTCATCAGAGAGATTCAGCTCACCTGGACTCACCACCTGAAAGCTCTTGGAGCTGGTGGCAGTTAGACACTAATGTTCTAAATAAAGTGCTGAGTTAATGGAGCTAGTTTTCAGTCAACTGAACGTGCAAAAGCTGCAGTTTGTTTCCAGGCTGGTTTACAGATTTAACAAATCAAGAACTGCTAATAAATGTGAACTTTTGTTAAAATGATGCAGGTCTTTGAGAGAAATTCCTCTGCAAATAAACTCATTAAACCAACTCAACTCTCACTCAGCTGCTCACAATTAAAATGTGCCTCGTGAGCAACACAACAGGATTTTACCTTTGATTTCTAGTTGAACACTGGTTGATATTCTGTCTGAACGTCTCTTTTCACCCTCTTTCATCCAGCTGAAATGTGATTATAACATCCTGCTGCATTTTGATAAGCTGTTCAGTTGCAGGCTGAAGGAAAGACAATATTAATTAGTATGAAGGTTTTTCTCCAAAGTCATTTTACTGGTGAAATTTGGACGACGTCAAAATATAATTTCAACACATTTAACATTGTGTTATAGAAACTTTTTAAAAAAGACAAACAATCAGAGCTGAAGCATTTTTTTTCTTCTCATTTGCTGAATTGTATCCTTTTATTTATTTGTTGACCCAAATAAAATCTCCTGTGACCCACCTGTGGGTCCCAACCCAGTCCTTGGGAATGACTGTTGTAGTCTGGGAAAAAAATAACCCTTTCACTTTTTAATGTCACAGAATGTCATCTGGAAATCTCTTTGCCACAGCCCATGATCCTATTTCTTTCTGTCTCTTCAATAATAATGGGAATGTGTATTAAGGAGATTTCAATTCAAAATAAGCCAATAAAGCCTGCAGATTATCATCAGGCAAAGAAAAACTCTTGCACAAACAGCAGTAAGACCTGCCCTGATGACACACGTTCCCCTCCTCTCTTAAGTCCTACAGAAACGACATCATCACGCC
>JAJHUR010121301.1:1767-32899 GCA_027495735.1 Lutjanus campechanus | reverse complement strand
GCATTAACGGACAGTAATATTGGTAATAAATATATTTAGTATAGTAATAAAACACATTTTTCTCATCTCAGGTATATGATTCATTGCATTTATTGCAACAAAAAACAAACAGTTGAGCTGTCTTTGCAGTCTCATTTATGAACATTTTGTTTTTATGGTCTTTTAAATCCAATTTTAATGTTCCCCGAATGTTTTATTTTAATTTATTTCTGTGCTCCTGTAAAACACTTGCCTTCTGTTCCTATGTAAATAAACTTGCCATGCCTTACAGATACATTTGGCCAAAAAGAGGGGGGATTATTAGCAGGATTACAATTTTTTAATACGTTTTAAAATAAAGAATAATATACTGCCATGCACTGTGCACACACACAACACTTGACAAGTCTCACAACACCACTGGAGTGAAACCAGCTAATCTTACAGTTGCCAAGTCATTATCATGGCCTCTAGTGAAAAAAGGGCTTTGACTGGGTGGAATTTTCACCATTATTTTGTCTATAAATCACAAAAACGTCCACAACATCTCAGTACAGTGCCTTCCAGCTAACCTGTCAATACTCCTACTACTGAAAAATATTTTGGGTCTGGGCTGGTGACTGGGATGGCGTGTGTATACTTCTCAACCTTCCTGATTTTCCCAAGAGACTCCTGTTTTTCGTTGCCCTCTCTCGATTTCCTCCTGGGGTCACAATTCTTCAGTCTTTCTCCCCATTTTGACAAATTGTCACACCTTTTTCCCAACAATTATCACAACCTACGACTCTAAAAGTCTACCGTTTCCACCCAGACACTAATACAGCTGCACGACGACACCAGCATTGGTTTGGGTACTGTAAAGAGGAATTCCCATTTCAGAAAGGGGCATGTATTTTACTTTTAGGGGCAGAACAAAAAATAAGTGACTGAAAGAAAACTGTTGAATATTAGTTTATTCCAGAGATTTATGCAAGTAAACACCAGGGGGGCGACTTATTCTATATTCTTTTCCGAGAATTAAATTTAAAAGCAATTAACATAAAATGCTGTTGGAGTGTACACATTAATTTTTTCACTTTCATTCTTTAAAAGTCCCCAAAATGCGTGCAATTAAGTCTCTGAAACTGAACTTTTTGGGCTTTAAAATCCTCCCTGTTTTTGGGCTGTGTGGGATGAAAACACACGTCCTAGACAGGAAAAAGTTTGTCAGTATACTTGAAGTTTTAGTGTGAGTAAGTGTAAGTGAAATATGTGTGAGTAGCATACTGTTATTTAAGAAAGTACATTTAAAAGTTAATTAATGCGATTAATCGAAACGTGCCTTCACACACAACAAAGGAAGTAATAGCTGGACAAACAATTAATAAACCTACAATGAACATAAAACATAATCACCATATTTGTTAATCCAAAAGTAACAAAGTAATCAAGTGATACTTGGATTAGGTGACTACATTGTTTTTTAACAAGTAACTACTAATTGTATCAGAAGAGATTTTAAGCCTACCAGTCAGTCCTAATCAAACTAAAACACATTCAACAGTCTCCACATCCTCCCTTAGACAATGTGCAGTTACTCAAGCACATGTCAAGCAGCTCACATGCTTTTTCAGAGATTCACTCCAAAATGAGACTCCACAGCAGCCGGAAAATATACATAATAAGAGACATGAGATTCTTAACAAGTTTAGGGCCTTAAGATCTGAAAGTACAAAACTTAAGTTTACCTCTAAAATGCTAAAAAAAAATAACATTTATTCTTCAAATTGAACCTGTAGTAATTTTGAATAAACCCTTCAAAAATGTATACTCACACCCACACTTTAGAAACTCTTTAAAACAGCACCTTCCTTAATTCCAGTAACTGAGGTCAGACCTGTTTCTTGGCTCCACACACTTGTTTTTCCCCCCTTAAACTGCTGCTTTCCCAGAGACGGAGGGGAAAACGCTGGCGAGGAAGAGGGAAACTGGGAGGAAACGGGGGTAAAATGTGGGGAACGGCATTTACGATTGAAATATCTCCCTGTTTTAATCCCAGGGAGCCAAAGACAATAGTGTGTCTTCTGAGCCACGCAGAGGCTTAGTGAATAATCTCTCAGTGCTTACACTCCACATGCTTACACTTACAACATCTGGCTCTGCAATGTAGTCTTACACTTTATACACCCCTTTTATGGCCTAAGTGGTGCAGTCCGCTGTGTAATACCCTATTCATCACTCACCAATCTGACCCCCCAGCCTCTTTTTTCTCCCGTCTCCCCCTCCCCTCTCCTCCTCTTTCTCCTCTTCTCTCCACATCTCTTTATAAAGCTAATGAGACTGAAGTTGGGCCCCTCTTCACAGGGGGAGCGAGTAAGAGCAAAGGAGGACACACGGGGCAACAGGGAGAGACTGTGAGAGTGTGTATCTGTATTTGTGCGTACCCGAGTGCACGTACATGTGCTCGAGTGTCTCTGTATGCTATTGAATATGCACTTTGTAGACACCTCCACAAGGTTTTGACAGATCCACAGAGGAGTGGGGTGTGACATGAAGTCAGCCTCATCCAGTGCCAGCGGCTCTGTGCCTCTCTGGATTCAGAAGTCAGTCTTATGACATGGCCCATTCAGCAGCAGCCCAGCATGCTCCACTATTTATCTGTGTACGCCGTGGAGCCGTGCTGTCTGTGCCGAGTTCGGGTTTTTGGCTGCTTTTGGCTATCTGCCTGTAACACAGAGAAAAAGAGGGAGAGGTTCTGCCATTACACACTCGCTGCCAAGCCATGTTGGGGTTGTTGTGGCAACAAGACACTGGGCAACCAGTTGATGTGTGGTGAAAGAGGAAGAATACCGATTTATCCATCTGTTTGTGGAAAAAAACTGTATGAAATGAACTGTCCATCACAGGGGGTGTCAAACTCATTTTAGTCCAGGGGCCACGTATAGCCCAGTTTGCTCCCAAAAACCATGATTGCATAATAACCTATAAATAACAACACTCTTTTCCCCCTTATTTTAGTGTAAAGAAGTTAGGACACATGGTTTCTGCAGCCTTCAGCATGCACGTCATCACAAACTGCCCTCAGAGTAGGCCATGGCTTTGAAGCTGGTGCTATTTCTTTATCCCACACAGAATCTGCACTGCAGAATTCCGATGACATTTCCGCAGATTATCCTCAGATTTTCCGTAAAGCAGGATAGAATAGAGATGCTGCTTGTAAAACTCAGAGTTTATTGACAAGCACATTATTTATGTATTTGTTTGTGTATGTGTTGAAGTGGTAATTGCTGGGAGATGGATGACTGATGTTAATGGTTTCACAAATTATGTTTTGCTCTCTTTTAGTACCCATGTATCCTACATTTTATGCCTGGTGACTTTTCCGACAAGTTCACATTTTGTTTTGCTTGTGTCTTAAATGAATGTTGTTTGTTATATTACAAACTGAGAAAAACAACGTGCATAATTTTGCCAATTTCTGCTCTGGATCACAGCTGAAAACTGTAAAATAAGGTAACAGTAGGCGCAACAGGTAATGAGGTAGCTAGTTTTCACAGCTACATCTCTGATCTCTCAGCCTCGACTGAAAACAGACTGCCGTCTCCTTTCATCTGCCAACAATTAATTTGTCTTCTCTGTTCTTGGTTGTCTTTGCAAGTTGGTGTATTTTTCTCCATGGTGAGCCTGATAGTGGCTCATAGTGATTGCGTTATATTGCTTGAGAGTTTCTATGAACACACCAAGCACACTGGCTTCCCGCTTATTGCTGTGAAGAAATGGGAACTGGTCCACTCTTCTTGAAAAACTCAACACTCGACTTTTCCAGTGGTTACTCCTGCATGATCAGTTGCCTGAGCTTGACAGTGTTGTGTCACGTAGCCTGTATGTAAGCATGTGGGATCTATAATAGCATATAGGGACAGCATAACCTCCAATGGACCAATCAGGAAAGGCAGTGCATTTTTAAAAAAAGAAATTGTAATTAATGAAATGCTATGCAAAGTCATCCAGTGGGCTGGATTGGATTCTTTGGTGGATTCTGGCACACAGGCTGTATGTTTGACACCCCTGGTCTATCATGTGACCTCATGGGGATAAACACACACTGAACATTCGACTGACACTCGAGATTCATGGCATTGCTGTACCGTGTCAGCAGCTGGATGGTTTTTATTGACATATTGTAGATTTGGTTATGTTTGCTGTCTCTGTGAGGTTTTCTTTTGTAGGTACAAACTTTCTGCTTGGGTTTGTCTGAACAGGTTCAAGCTACGGACGCAGACCAGGGGGAGAATGGCCGAGTTCTTTACAGGATCCTCACTGGTAAGTGTTGCTCTTACTTTGATTTAGACGGTTGGGCATGTGTAAAGAACGGGCTCCCAAGATGCACTAAACTGAATCATTCAATTTATTTGGTTAACCCAGTCATTCAAAATGAGTGACAAAAACAAGCTCTCCAAAACAGAGTTTCCATAATTTTAGTCATTCAAGCTTGTTTTGTGATAAAATACTGCAAAATGAGCAGTTATAATAATAATTCCAATGATGTTTCCAATGCAGTTTCTCTAGAGGCAGTGAAAATACCAGTAATGACAGGTTCTTTAAACATTAAATTGCAGTGGAAGAAACTGAAATTATCTAGATATATATAGACCCAGAGGCTGGATTAAATGTTTTGCTAAAATGTGCATTTTTGTAGAAGTCTCTTGCTCTGTCTCACTTTTTCCTCCCTTTCTCTGTCTGTGTGTGTGTGTGTTTGTCTCGTGATTGTGTATGCATGCATGCAGGGAACAGCAACAATCTGTTCAGCATAGACAGACAGACCGGCCTAGTGACAAGAGGCCTCAGGGCTCTGGACAGAGAAACCAGCAGCTCGCATGTGTTGGAAGTGGAGGCCTACAACAGTGATGAGGGCAGCATGAGGAGCTCCGTGAGGGTGAGGAAGAGGGGGGTAGCTGCAGGGGGAGGGAGGAAATACTGTATCATGTGCTTATAGAGCATGAAGATTCAAGAATTTAAAGGAAAATGTGGCTACTGTTTTAAAAATGAACAGTCTTGACAACCCGTAACATATTCAGCCTAAAAATGTGGACTTCAGATGATTGAGCCCCTAAAGTGGGACTTGGATATGTAATATTTATATCTGTGGTCTCACTCCCCGAAAGATAAAATGACCTTCCTCTATGTATATGTCTTCCCCCGCAGGTGATCATATATGTGGATGATGCAAATGACGAGGTGCCAGTGTTTACCCAGCAACAATACAACCGTCTGGGCCTGAGGGAGACCGCTGGCATCGGCACCTCTGTGATCGTGGTGCGCGCCACAGACCCTGACACGGGTGAGTGCAGTCGTTTGATGTCACCTCTTGTTGTCGACCCTTCAGTCACAGGTTTTATCCTCCCTATCCAGGACACAGAGAGACATTTAGCTGACTGCGGCTATAAACTTCCCACTTCTGCTCTGCTGGCGCAGGCGTGAGTCAATTGTTTGCAGGACACCAACACTAGTGGGTGCCATTCCAGTGGGCAATAACAAATCACTTAACCAGCACAAAAATGGCATTTGCTGTAACTGCCGTTTAAATCTCTACTTCTGCTCTACAGTGTGCAGACTTCCTCTATTTACTTCCCATGGTGTAAAGTGTTTTTTAAACACATTATGACGCATCTGGTGCTGTGACATAAATTTTCCACAACATTACAGCAGGCCTGGAACTGAAATAAACATCACGTAGCCAACAGAGCAGGGTGTCGACCACAGTGTTAGATAAAACTCGGAATGAAGGAAGCTGTTTGTTGTTGTAACTATAGCTTCAATGTAACTATGTTACAAGGTTTTCAAATTAAAGGAGGAATGTGTAGGACCCTAGTGTTCAAAACTGAGTACTGCAATCCAAATAGTGAGTTGGAGCCATAGACTGTATATTAAATAGGTTGAAGCCCCATTTAATATACGATCTACGGTTGAAGCGAGTTGTTTCTCCCCACCTCCTCCTCCCAAACCTCAGGACCAACATTATACTTTGACAGTGACAAGTGACAATGAGTCCTCCACTGTAAATCGATCAGCTGTTTATAACTGTCAGTTGTCTGTTGATGTAAAGCCAAGCCAGTCATCTTGAAAACAAAAGCCCACTGCTCCAAAAATACACACTGGAGTTGGGCTCAGTGACTTACCGCCTGCCACACTCCATTAACATTTTGCTCAGTTTAACTGTTAAAAACATCCGCCCCTGAGGTGGAAAGGCACCTCAGTTGGTAAAGCAGGTGCCCCATTGTAGCAAGCTGTGAGTTCTCTGAGCGGCCGTGGGTTTGACTCCCACCTATGACCCTTTAATGCATGCCATCTCCCACTCTCTATCCCCATTTCCAGTCTTCACTTCAGCTGTCTTATCTAAATAAAGGCATAAAAAAGCCCCCCCCCAAAATTCCCCTATGCCTTCTAATAGATTCTTATGACTAAAAAAACAGACACCATCACCGTAGGTGAACTTTCTGCATTAATTTTTAGCTCCACATGAAGTGAAACTTGAAACTGAGCATGTTTTGTGAAAGGAGAAATATGTAATACATTTACATATGATGTGTCATCAGAGGAAACATGTTAAGTTGAAAGTTGAAATACTGACTTGTCCCACAACAATGCAGTCGGTATGTTCTCCTTGGAAATTTCCATTCTGGGCCAGAGCAATTGTTTTTGTCTGCCCATTTCACGTTTAGAGTTAAAAATGAATGCTGAATGATCGCCGAATGAGTACCTGTCTGTTTATGAGCTGTAAGAAATCATTGATAATCTTTCAGAAGGAGTAGAACTGTTATTTTGAGCAACATGTTAATGGAGCCTGGCAGGCACTGAGACAGACAGTCACTGAACTCCATCACCAGAGTGTGTATTTTCAGAGCAGTGAGCTTTTGTTTTCAGGATAACGGGCTTAACTTTACAGTACACTGACAGACAATACTTTTATAAACAGCTGAACTTACAGCGTGGGACTCATCATCGGTTGTTATTTTCCAATGATAATGTTGTTTTCGTCTTGTGCTTGTGTAGCTTGTGTCCCTGTAGCCCACCAGAGCTTTGAGTCTCGAGGGGAGGAAGTCAACTCGGTTCACCCACAGATTGTATACTAAATAGAGATTCAAGCTATTTAATATACCATCTATGGCTCCAACTTGCTATTTGGACTATAGCATTAATTTTTGAATACTGAGGTCTTACAAATTGCTCTTTTAATTTTTGATGATATCATGGTTATTTTATATTATATATTTCTCCTTTAAATATCTTACTAACTATTTAAAACTCTCCCACTAGTTGGGAAATACAAGTTTTAAAGTTGTCATTGTGAGCATTTCCCAACCAACCCACCCACCCTTCTTCCTGCTCAGGTGATGGCGGAGCCGTTGCCTACGCCCTTGTGTCCGGCTCAGACCGCAAGTTTGAGGTGGACGTGAGCACTGGCCTGGTAACCACTGTGGACTACCTGGACTATGAGACCAAGACCACCTATCTGATGAACGTCTCGGCCACTGACCAGGCCCCACCTTTCCACCGAGGCTTCTGCACCGTCTATGTCACGTTACTTAATGAGCTGGATGAGGCCGTGGCCTTTTTCTCCGCCGGTTATGAGGCTTCGCTGCGTGAGAACATCGCCACGGGGACAGAGGTGGTCCAGGTGCAGGCCCAGTCGGCCGACAACTTGAACCAGCTGACTTACCGCTTCGACCCTGACACGTCACCTGCAGCTCTGGCCCTCTTCAAGATAGACAGCGTCACGGTGAGCTGGGGAGCGATGGAGGAAAGGTCACCGATGACATGAGCACAGTGCACATGCCTCTTTTTTGTTCACTTCAAAGACTACACCCACCTTCTGTCAAATGTGTTCCATCCATTAACCACAGTGTGATTCAATAACACCTCTTCCTCTGTGATTTAAGCTAACACTCTTGTTGCTGCATGACTGTAAGCTGATCAAAGAGCTTGTTTGCTTTGAAGTCACTTGATTCCCTTTGATAGATGAGAAATGGAGATTTTTTTTTTTTGTTGTTGATTTTTATGATACACAGTCTTTCTTTATCTGTATTCCCATGTGTCACATTAAGGTGATTTCTATCTTGTATCGAATCTTTATGGAGGTAGAGAGTCATGCTGATGTGTGTGATGTTTCAGGGCCGTATCACAGTGACAGGCCGGCTGGACAGGGAGAAGGGGGATATGTACACCTTGACGGTTGTAGCTGATGATGGAGGACCTAAAAAAGACTCGACTGTGGTATGCTTCCTTCTGAATTCTGTTTGTTTATTTATTTTCACGTACAACTTTGTATTTATCACAGTGTCATCTGTTCTATTGTAGAAAACTTAATGGCATTCCTCTTTTATTCATTGCATCTCTCATTGGAAGTGCAGAAGGTAAGACTCAGTTCTTTTTGAAGGCAACATGAAATTAATTTGTTTGCAGTAGCTTGTAGCTCACAGGTTTTAGGTTCATCTCAAAGGTAAGTATTGTATCAGTGTGGCAAGTTTTGGAGCCTACCTTTGATCTTATGTCTTGGCAGGTTTCCATCACCATTCTGGATGAGAATGACAACAGTCCAGAGTTCGACATCACATCTGATACGTCAGTGGACATCGCAGAAAACACACCCATGGGGAAAAAAGTGGCAGTTGTGCTGGGAAGGGACAAAGATGCTGGATTAAACGGACTGGTGAGAATAAAAAAGAAGGGTGGAAAAACATGGACTCAACTCAGACAGATTAAAAAAAAATCTCCAATTAAAGTTTAATGTGCGGCACTTAAAGTTTCCACGAAACAGCGAGGGGAGCGCTTATTGCTTATGTGCTTCCTGCAAAGCAGACAGACTTGTCGCAGACATTGATTGGCGTTTACAGTAGACAGTAGCACTGTGTGTTATGCGCCTTGCCCACCATGCAGCTAAAGCGGTCCATGGATGTAACACTGGGAGGGAGAGTGGTCCTATTAGTTGACTGTTCCACGACTGAGAGCTTCAAGTGACAACACAGGGACCCTTTTGATGACAGGGAAGATGCTCCAGTACTGAGGTTTTTCTTGCTAGGATTGGCTCCTTGCACCCCAGGGCTGAGCAAGTGTAATAAGTTACTTTATTACTCCCCCCAAAAGTAATTACTTGGTGTGAAAAGTAATTAGTTACATTACTTGTTGTATTACTGTATTACTTTTATCCCTTTATCCTGTTGCGATGCTGCATATTCTCTCTCTCAAGGAGCCAAACAAACTGAAAATAATGTCAGTACTTCCACCTGTGGGAAGTATGTCTCTCTCTCTCTTCCTCATCCTTCATGTTTCATGTAGCTTTGTGGCTAACAGCTGATGTGACCTGCCCTGAATTACTGCACGTACACATCATCATAAGCAGCAGGTAGCTAATAGATCAAAACGGAACTCAGTAACACAGAGTTACTCGGATTAGTAACTGTAATATAATTACGGTTTTGGAAATTATAATGCCTCACACTACTTATTACTGGGTAAAGAAATAGTAGTACTGTAATATATTACTGAGTAATACATTACTGCCCAGCACTGGTCACGACTAACCAAGCTAATGACAGTTAGTGGTTAGCTAACTCACTTTAGCAGCAAGTAAAACTATCTTTCCACATGGAAACTCTGTAATTAAATAACTGAGAGTTGAAGCAGAGCAGCAGAAGGACATCTAAGGGAAAAACAAAAAATATTTTCTCCCTAAAATATGATCCAGATTCTCCCAAACGAGTGAATAAATAAAGTTGTGCTTTTGTACAGTGAGGCGAGGCCCCCAGACACATTACAGTCTGAATGGATGTATTATCCTTCCATGAGAAAACATTTCATTGGAAGCAGATTTAGTAATCGAGTGCATGATGAGTCATCAACAGTTTCCAATCGTTTCGCAGGAAAATAAAAACCATAAAAAAAAACAAAAAACCCAAGAATACCTACAAAACAACTTCATTTCCATTGTTGGCCCAGATACTGGCTTATGAGTGACAAATATGTTACATACAGTATATGAAAAAACACTTCAACGTGAATTTTGACTTCATGGGAACCGAAAACATCGGTCGATCATTACCACTTATGCCCTACCAGGCTTCAGAAGAGCGAATATGACATTTCCGAATTATGTTTGACTCATTTCACTTTTTCATATGACGCGAGTACCATAAATCTTCAGTATCAGCAGACTATGATTTTGTCATCTCAGCATATTTGTCCACTAAAGTTTGCCAGCAAAGCATTTTTCTCCCCATTACTACTGTACAGGCTGCAGATTGCTGCACATTGTTGTAAACAGCATGATTTTTTTTTTTCACTCTGCTTGTGCTAATTTTTCTCTCCACCAGCCCGACTCTCAACAGTCTCTCAATCTATGATTCCTTTCTTTTTTTTCATAAATTCAGGGATTTTTCTTGCCTGTTTGTTTGCTCCAAGTTCTGTTTAGAGCTGCCACACTTACTCGATTAATCAAATAGTTATCAAGTATTAAATTAATTGCTAACTCTTTTGATAACTGATTAATCATTTTGAGTTTTCACATTCTCTATTTCTAGCTTCTTATATGTGAATATTTTCTGGTTTCTTTACTCCTTTTTGACAATAAACTTAATATCTTTGGGTTGTGGACAAAACAAGGACATCATCTTGGCCTTTGGGAAACACTGATTGACATTTTTCATCATTTTCTGACATTTTATTGATTCTCCCTGTGATTCTTTATCATGTGCCGTGATTCTAGTTGAGATTTAAAACCTGCAAGGCCACACACAACTATTAGACTGTTTAATTTTATGATGTGAGTTTCAGTCCGAACCCTAAGCTGATGTTATAGTGTACCATTTTCATTCCCTTCACTCTGTCCTCCTTTCTCCTTCTCTCATTCTGACTTATTACTCTCTTTCAGGTCAATTTCACTCTGGTGGCAGGCAACATGGAAGATGTGTTCAAGATCAAGACAGTGAACCACACCTATGGGGAGGTTTATGTTAACGCTCCTCTCGACAGAGAGTCAGTAGACCGCTACCTGCTGAAGGTCAGGCAATAATCCACATGACATCCTTCATCACATACAGTATATATGGCCATATGACTCTTTTGTACTTATATAACACTTAGACCACAATCCTGACTCAATTTCTAGCCTCAGCACAAAATAAACAGATTTTGTGCCATGCGTGTAACACCATTGTCACATGAGTATCAGCACTGGATGCTACAAGTAATGTATGACCATTTTTTAGGTTTTGAATTCATCCGATCACATCAAAATATTATTATAGGCTTACACCTACAGGAGATCATGCATTGGGATGTGTGAGTGTGTGAGTTGGGATTAACAGTTGTCTGTTCTGTCCATAACTATTCACAGATGTTACTGGATCAGCCTAATATTTTTCGTGGTTGTGGTCCTTGTGGTTTTTGAAAAACCATGAAAAATCTGTTTTATTTTCTGTTCTGTTTTATATCATCTGCTGACTCCTCACTTCTCTTTCTCCCTTCTAAATCGCCACAACTTACACTGGGAAATGCAGGATTTTATCTTTTGTTAGTTTCTCCAAAAATGTAGATTTCTATATCTACTAGATTGTTGTAAAGCCGCCTGGTTGCAAAACTTTGCACATCTCTGCTGGTTGCATCTGACAGTAGTAGTGGCATTGCAGAAGGTGCTTCACCATATGTTGCCTGGTGGAGACCTGTTTAAGTCGATATATTCACATAGAAGAAAGTACACTGCATCTTGCTTTTGAACATCTGAGGAGGAGATTAGGTGCATACACTTAATGTTTTTGTGATTTTATGCGATGTGTCCAAATATACGGTAAGACTTGTATACTAGTACATCTGTTTGTTGTTACAGGTGCGTGCCATCGACAATGGCTCGCCTCCCAGACACACAGACCACTCCCTCACCATCAACATCCTGGACGTCAATGACAATGCACCTGTTATTGAAAGCCAGAGGGGCTACAACGTCAGCATAAGCGAGGTACAGACGCACTCGCACATCACATGACATGGCCTTTAGATTTCCAGCTTTCTGTGTGTATCTCGGTCTTGAACTGAAACTGTGACCTGAGTCATAAGCCCTGTTATTAAGTGGCAATAATCATTTGTAAATATTCTTTCTCAGGTGTGGGATTATTCTACCGCAGGCAATAAATAATGAGGCTTCTTTTATAATGTAAACTGTAGAATGTTGGAGGTGGTACATCAGTCCTCCGAGTGATGGCTACCGACCAAGACATCGGTCCCAACGCCATGCTATTTTACTACATCACGGCCGGGAACCAGGACCTCACCTTCCGCATGGACCGTGTGACCGGAGAGATGGTGACACGGCCAGCCCCTCCCGACCGAGAACGCCAGCAAGAGTACCGACTCACTGTCACTGTAGAAGATGACGGCACGCCGCCACTGTCGGTAAGATACGATGAACAGATGCTGTTTTTTCAGTCTAGCAGTAAATCCTAAAAACATATCTTAGAGGACCAGTATGTAGCATTTTCTCAGCCCATTAAGGAGCAATTCATCCTTGTGTTTATTAGAAACTTTCAAAATCAACCCATTTGGAGATGGATGAAAAATTCTAGTATGAAAAGTAACTAGTAACTAAAGCTGTCAGACAAATGTAGTGGAATAAAATATTTGCCTCTGAGATGTAGTGGAGTAGACCTATAAAGCTGCATAAAATGGAAATACTTATGCAAAGTATAAGTATCTTAACTTTGTACTACAAGCGCTACTGTGCTGAATCAAGTGTGCATGAGTATTCCTTTCTATGATTGGGGAAGTGGAGCCACGCCCTCTGTTGATATAAATGATTCTTATTTTCGGGTGATTATACACCAATTAGAACATATTTATGCATATTAGGTTGTTAATCTTGCACACTGGACCTTTAATCCACTGATTAGAAATTTGTTAAATCAAGCGATATTATCATGTCAGTTCTTTTAACGTCCCTCATCACGCAATAACCCCCACAAAAGGGTGTAAATCTAATCTGATCTTTTCATGGTGTCTTGAACTTGGCGGAGGGGGTTATTTGGGGGATTCAGTGTCACATCTTATCACAGAGCCCTCTTTTGGTCAGTCATTGTACTACAAACAGTCACACCTGAATGATGTGCTGGGGATTTTGTTTTCTGCCCCTTTCTACCTGCCTTAAGCTAAGATACAGTACAAATCGGACATGAAGGTGCTTGTTTGATGTTCTGTGTGAGCTGATCAGGCGTGAAGGCACAGGAAACACCTTTGTAAACAGGAAAGCCACAAGTCAAATTTCCAAAAAGAGGAAGATGCGTTGTTGCTTTTCCTGTTTAGACGTGTCTGTAACATTTAAAAGGCTTCTGTAACATTTAAAAGTTATGCACATACAGTGCATAACATGCACATACAGTGCATAACTCCATGCTTATGTTACGAACTCTATGTGCACGCATTGCATGACAATTGTGTGTGTGGCCTATATTTTTTATTTTTTAGGTTACACAGTAAGATGCATGTAGCGCAAACTTGTAATAATGCAACTCCTAATACTAGAGGATATAAATAGCTAATAAAGGACTGCAGAAAATGCACTACAGGAAGGAAATGGCCAGCAACAGGCAGCCCCTCCTCCCATCTAACTCTTCGCCTCCTCTCGTAACACAAGATACTAAGATTGTTCGATCATTTTCACTCCTCAATGCCAGTCTCCCTCTGGTGTGCACCATCTTAGAGGCACACAAGTGGAACAACCTTGCTCCGTCTGTAATGGCTCCCTAGGCAGCAAGTGCAGCACGTCCTTGTGTAGTGATAGTTTTGGAGACCTGCCAGTTCAAAGGAACAATGATTTCAAAGACTAGACACATTGGCTTTAAGGTTTAAGAGCTCCACTTTATTATAGAAGCTGCACCTGGGTCAATTTAAATGCAGTATACAGAGCAAGCTCTCTGGTTATGACTAATACAAGCCTTTTACACTTACACTTACACTTACATAAAGATGCAAAATTGCATGCAGGTAGGCACGCACACGTTCAAAACCACAGTTATTCTTGAAAGTACAACCTAATAAACACACACACTCACCTACTCGTGCACACACACACACACACACACACACACACACACACACAACCACACTTGAAAACATTCAAATATAAGATCTTGGTTTGACTATTTATAAAAGTATTCAAATTGAAGAAGAAGAAAACATACATACCCTGTCCTATACACCTGCTACACGCATGATCTCCACTGATCAACTGCTCAATATGAAAAAACCACCAGTGGTTTCTCACAGTCACGCACAAAGACTAAGTAACAATATTATTGCAATCACTTCTCATCTTCTCTTAATCTACCTCGATATGATTTTGTCCTCCACACATAGTATTTATGTATTAACATCCCATTGCACACATAAAAATACAAATGAATATTAATGTATACATCCCAACAAAAAAAACTAAGGCACATAAAAACAAAAAATCTGAAAAATATTTAAAAAAAAACAAAACAGCATCAAGATGGCAGTTTTATGACGATGTACGGCTACATTCAGTAGAAAATCAATAAACATTGTATTCTTAATTATTAAACAGTACATGGGCATGAATGCCATCATAAACAACTTTTATCAAAAACAACCAATAATTTCTGCACTTTTCAGCACTTTCAGAATGTATTTAAGGCCACTGTGAAGTGCTGCGATTCTGAGTTCAGGAAGGAAGGAGAGTATTTAGAGCAACAGAGCTGACGGTAATTGAGGTAGGAAAAAGAGAAGAGAAATGAAGCTGAGGCCAAGTGGAAACGATACAGAGGAACAGTGTAATGCCATAAAAACAAATTACTGTCAACTTGTACAAGAATATTAGGGCTTCTCTGACGATTGAGTCTCCTTTGGTATGAAGCTGTTTGAGCACTTTGTTACAGCGACAGAGATGACAGAGAGCCTCAGGTTGCTTTCACACCTGTGGTTCAGTTCAAAAATGATATACTGATATATCTTTTAGTTATAATTAATTTTGTGTCCCCACTGACTTATTACAGTTGGAGTGAGACGTGTTAACATGATGCCACGTTGACTGACAGATAACTCATTCACTGGACATCCTTCATCAGCAGCGCTACATGAACAAAGGAGGGAAAATCAGCACCAAGTTTACTCCAGTAACTGACGGCAATTGATAAATAATATTTATCACTTCTGTCATAAATAATGATGGAAACTGAGCAGAAACAAGGCGTCTTTTATTGTAATATAATAGGAGGGTTTGTTGCTGTCAGTATGCTACAAACTGCCAAATTATACAGAGAAGGACCCAAGCAGTTGTTTAAAGGAGAAATGCGTAATATATTTACTGCACTAAATCACAAAATGTCCATGATGGGTCATAAGAGATTAAAATACCAGCTTCTCCGACAGCAACACTACAGCCAGCATGAGTTCAAATCAGTGCCGAATGTTCACTGAATGAGTAAAAGGTCTGTTTATGAGTTGTGAGAAATCGTCAGCAACCTTTTAGAAGGAGTAGATGTTTAGAACAGTTAAATTGAGCAAAATGTTAACGGAGTCTGGCAGGAAGTCACTGAACTCAACTCCAGAATGTGCATTCTTAGAGCTGTGGGCTTTTATTTTCAGGATAATGGGTTTACCTTATTGAGGACAGTTCAGTGTCCGTTGAGGCCCTTTGAGTGCCTGAGCTTTGAGTCTGAGGAGGAGAGGGCTGGGGGGGAAACAACTCCCACCAACTACTGATCAATTATTTAAATAGAGATTCGACCTACAACTGTATTTAATACACTGTTTATGGCTTAATTCACAATTTGACATACTTACTTGAACTTATTTTTGAGTGTTAGGATCTTAAATATTTCTCCTTTAAACCTCTTTTCACTTTCTGATCTGTAATGTTATATCTCTACACTCACGTGTTGATGTGTATACCATGTTACTATGGTTACCAAAGGATGGGAGATTGTTTCTTTGACAGTTCCAACAATCAGCAAATGGATCATGTCAATTTAAAAGTTTTAAATAGCATGACTGACATTACATCTCCCATAAACTTCAATAGAACTGACACGAAAGTCTGGAGCATAGAATATTCTATAGTGATGTAATATCTCTTCCCACTTTCTTAGTTTCCTTGACCAAACCAAACAAGTAAATGCACCATAGAGTTTGTTTGAACTGCACCATACACTGATAGGTGTGAAAATAGCCACAGAGGCCACAGAAGCTGTTTTATTACTCTTAAGGTGCTGCCCATGCACATGGCGAGACCCCCACCCTCAACACTTGGGGTTCTTCTCAAGCATCGGGCACCTGTTGCTCCATGAGTCATTGTCAGCGTTTAAACAGAACAAACGTCACATACAAGCCCAGCCCCCCGCCACAACGCAAGTGCTCACAAGCAAAAGTTCGCTTTTGGCCTCCAGCTGTTGTTGCAGGTGGAAATAGTTTTTGAGTAAAAAAACGTTCCCTCCTGCGGTCCAGACAATGTACAGACGACAATCCCAGCAGAGGTTATTATGAGACAGCTCATAAGGGAAACATCGCTCCAGAGGCAGAGAGAAGAGGAAGAGAGTTGCAGGTCTGTCCTCCAGATCAGCAGTGAATGAGGGTTCAAATCCCTTTAAATTTGCACGAGCTCTGGAGACTCAAGGATGGTGTCTGCAATAGAGAACAGTGCAGGTCAGTGAGAGCACAGAAATGATAGTAGGCGATCCGCATGCATCAATGCACATTTCATGTCTGTGTGCTGGTACGTGGAAATGTAGATATTAAGGTTGTCAAAAGTATCGAAGTATAGTATTTAATTGCCCATTCAAGACCTCAGCTCAGTGTGCCTGAAATTTGTCCTGCAGCAAAATCAGTGGCTTTTTCTGCACCAGCACTGTGTGCAGGTTGTTAATAAAGTAAAAATAAAGAGATTATAATATTCTGTCTGCCTAAGACTTTTCTTTTCTTTTTTGCTGTGGTATCGAAAGAGGTATCAAGTATCTTTTTTTAAAACTAGTATTGTATCAAAGTTTGAAGTAGATATGAGGGAGTTTGTATTTAAAATTGCACTGCTCAACATGCAGACTAGAGGTGGGAATCTCTTCGTACCTCATGATTCAATCTGATTCTGATTCAGAGGGCTACAACGTGTTTATAAAATGATTATCAATGCATGACCATGTCCAGGGTTAGGGTGAACTTTTTTCAGCTTCTGATGGGGGACCTGCCAGAAAAATCTGGGAACTATTGGGTTGAATTTGATCAACATTCAAATCTTTTACCAGGGCTAATAATATGCAGAAAAATTTCCCAAAAAGGCGGTGTTTCATCTCCTCCACTGACACGATTAATTCCTCCAAACTCATCAAAACTAAAATTGAATAATTAAATTATTAACTTTTCTTACTCGATTCATAATCTTTCAAGAGAGAATCACAATGCATCTAAGAATCAATTTTTCCCCCGCCTTACATGCAGATCTTGTCAAGACACTCGACTGCTTTCTTTTTCCGAACCTCCTACCCCATAGAGTAGTGCAAGCACACGTAGAATCAGATAGATTTTCTCAGAATCAGACGTGTTTCATTTGAAACCCATTAAAAAGGAGAACAATGAGGCCTCAAGTCTCAGTTGCGACATGTTTAAGATAAGAGGGAACTGCTGCTAGTTAGATTCCGCACGGCTGAAGGTCAGCCGGCCAAAAAACATGAAGAGGAAAGCTGAAGTGTGGCTTTTCGCCACGTAACACGAAACCAAAAACCAGGCCGTGTATTCTGCATAGCTTCTGTCGATCACTGGAGGAAATGAGCCCAAGCAGAGAAAATCCACCTTGAGAAATGCATAAGATATGGTTTGGGTGGGTTTTTTTTCTAGGATTTTTGATAGTTTTGTCAATAATTGTGACTCTGTCTAGAGGAGAAACGGGGCTGTAATCTGAGATACCATCAAGCAGCAGAAGTTTCCATTTGTCACTTTTTTCACACTATCAGCATTTTTAGCTGTTACCACAAATCTGTTTGGGCACATAGGGCAAAACTGCAGTATCTCAATTAGGACTCACTTAGTGGGTATGGCCTAGTTTTACCTTCTATTTATGCTCGTCACTTCTCACCGTATGCTGTCAATGGACAAACTCCAGCACGTCTTTCTGAGAGTGTTTAAGATGATAGAAAATAACATATGTGATGGTTTAGAGAAGATTTTCAGTAAGTCTGGTTCTGTCCTTCTCCCTGGACCATCATAGACCGTGCTGCCAGGAAACGGGGCAATCCAGCTCAGTATGCCTGGAATGTCTGCGCAGGTGCCCCGGGAATCGGTAGAAAAACACTCAGGATTGAACCCCTTCACCGTAACTAATGTTTCAGTATTATTTCAAGTTGAGTCGCAGAGAACGGCTGAAGGGGCCATTAGTGTTAAATGAGAGTGCTGATGGGTGGAGAATGACTTGCGAGCGAGAGCAAGAGAAGAATTCAGATGATGACAGCATAAGGAGCTGGTTTCGGTTGTGTGGGGGAGAGAAATTAAACTTCCTATGCTGAATACTTTTTTCACATCACAGACCCAAACCAGCTGTTTTGAGTGTGAGCGTGCAGGCTTTGCACAAGAATGTGAGCATCTTTCCGCCAGCACTCCTCCCACACGCAGGATGTTTCAGCAGAAGTACAAAAAAGGCATAGTTATACTTTGATTGCATCAGTCTTTTACCATACTGACTCTACATTTTGAAATATTCCCAGAACTACATCCTTGTGCAATGCTGTTTCGTGCCGCTACTCAAGCACTTCTGCACAAAATTTGAGCATCAAATGTGGGTAAGAGGTGGGTCACAATGTAGTCCATGAGGCATGACCTGACAATAGATATATGACACACTCATTCCTTATCTGAAAATGCTTGGGTGCGATAGCTCGTACTCAGATTTCTTTGTGTAATAGTGCTGGTTAGAGAGAGGTTTGAGCCAGGCAAAGGGGCAAAAGCTGGACACCATGGAGAATGGGTTAGATAATAGACACATATACCGCACGAAGGGTTTGTACAGGTGCTGGAAATCCTAGAAAACACTTGAATATAACACTTGGGTGGAAATCACTACCTGACTAAATGTCTTCTTAGATGAAGAAATACAATAATGCGGATATTGGCTCAGCCAGGTTATACTGAAAGTCTATTTGCAGACAGACACATTTGAATTGACACATTTTGAAACCTGAAACTTTGTCGTGTTCCTTTAATTTGTCACCCTTCTGTATAATGCTATCGAAAAACATAATTTTGGTTCGTTTAACCAACAGATGATTTATAGTGATGAAGTCAAATAATCACTTTGAGTATATGTATATGAATATGTAATTTACCACAGCTGTAGGGTGCTAGAAAGCTTGAAATGCGCCTTGAAAATATTTGAATTAGACTTTGGAAAAGCTGTGTAAACCCTGTGTACATAGACTCCACGCTGCCCGTTGCTGCAATACGCCAACGTCGGCACCTGGATCAGACAAGTCTGGTCTGAAAACAAATACATGTAAACAGAGGAGCAGCATTTTCTGCATAAAAAGCACTATAACATTTATATTTCTCTACCAATTTCAATTTGTCATTTTTATATTCACATGGAGTAAATTAAGAAAAAAACTTTTTTTTCCTGCACTATGTAGATCATTACTCTTTGACTATAACATGGCTCATTAATATTCAGTGAGAAATGTAAATGTCATGGGGCTTTATATCCAGAAAAATTGCTGCACCCGAGTTTAATTGTATTTGTTGTCAGGCCAGGCTTGCCCGGACCAATATTGCAGCGAAACTGACGTCCTGCCGCAACAGGCCAAAGCCGTCAACGCGGTGTCTACACATATATATGTCTATGATCCAACCCAGGGGTTCTCAACCCTTTGTGACTAAAGGCCTGACTACATTCCCAAATAAATGAGAAAAAAACATAATATTAATACAAAAAAGGAGGAAAAAAGATTCGACCACATTCAACACACTAAATGTAAATTCTTCAGCCCATTTATATATATATATATATATATATATATATATATATATATATATATATGTACAGTATATATAAAAAAGTAGCTTTGGAAATTAGCAAAAAAATGATGATGATAATTTAAATCTAACCACTTGCAGTATCAATGCCTCCGCAGCCCATTAGATCACACACTGAGGCCCACCACTGGGCCCTGGCATATACAGTAGGTTGAGAATAGCCGATCTAACCCATTCTTCATTTTCATAAAACCTCTCTCTAACCAGCACCGTGAAATAAAGAAATCTGACTACGGTTTATCTCATCCATACATTTTCAGTTTGGGAGTGAGTGTGCCCTGGAACATTTGTGTTCTTTTTATCTTGAAAAACGGTAACTCCCCCATTTGCTTGTATTTGTTTACAGTTCAGTCTTGCCCCGTCAAATATAGCAGTGATGTCGACGTACAATTCAAAGGCCAATGCGGCATTTACTTATTTACTTGGCCTGAATGTGGTGTGCCCTGTAGTGTGAATTGCTGTTGTGTTGTCAGGATGTTTAGTTTTGTGTGTATGTGTGTGTGTCCTACCTTCTATTGGGAAGAATACGTCCCCGTGTGCAGGAGGAGAGAGGGGGGTTCCTGGCTCAGACAACAGGTGGCGTCCTGTCTCTGAGGATTGCCTGGTCATGATCTGAGACACAGTGCGGGTCTTAGTCTGTGGTGATCCTCCAAGAAACACGGGGTTCTCGTGGCCAAGAGCCTCGCTGCACACGTGCACATACGCACACACACAAGAAAAAGAAGAATCCAGATGAGTAAGACGTTACTGATATGACCAAGCAAAGTGTTTCAACATCTGTTGCTCCAAACATGCAGAAGCTTTATGTCTGTCACTCTTGTATTCTAGCACTAATCAGGCCTTTATTACTTTAATGAACATTAAATATTACACCATAATGGGGTGCAGTAGGCTGTGTGCACTTGATTTAATGACAGAGCCATAAAACTATCTCCTTTTGTGCCATGAAGCAATCCAACAGATTTCCCTCAAAATACATTCCAGTGGCGCACAACAGAGCAAATAATGGTGCCAGAAAGGTTTTTTTTACCATCATACACTTGACATCAATGCCAAATTTCAGCCTTCATTGCACAATTTATTGAAATTGAAAGCTTAGTTTGATCAGTTGAAATTGTGGCACCCCAACTGAGCAGTAATTAAGTCGCCAAATTCATTTAGTTCAGATTTATTAATGTTTTAAAGCTCTGTGTAAATCTTTAGCAAACAAAAGTTCATAAGAATTATCCACAGAGTTCTGGATGTTTTGGTCTGATCAGGTTGTTTGGCTGAACGCATCTATTGTGTGAGAAATGTTGTGGTCATGCACAGTAGAATATCCATGCACATGGTGTTGTTATTCTAAAAAGCAGCTGTGAAGCTGGTCTGTGTAACCAGCTGCCTGACAGACTGTGGGAAAACTTACCTGTCCATCCTCACCAGCTCTTGTGCACCTGGGAGAGAGGAAGCGGGAAATGGGCCATTGTGAGTGAATTGAAACAGAGCGGAACACTACAGAAAGAGTGTGAATGTGCTTCCTACTGTGTGAAATACAGTTAATCCACCTCACTGACAGGAAATATGTGTCAGACAAAACACTGTGGGGGACCCCAGTGTGACAGATTTATTTTTGACCCATGGCATGGACATGGAAATGAACGTGTGTGCGCTTGTTTGTGCGTATCAGTAATACATACGTCTGCTCGACTGGGAGTTCTGCCTCTGTTTGTACACAAGCACCAGAATGAGAGGCAGAGAGAGCAGAGCCAAGATGCAGGCCGCTACGGCCAAGGCCACTGGCACAGAGCCTGAGGAGGCAAAAGACAGACTGAGAGTTAAATAAACACCGTAACTGGCCACTCATCCATCACTTATGAAGGCTTGAATAAGGTGACATACCTCCAGGTGGCGTGGGATCCCAGACAGTACATTCTTGAGATCCATTTCTCCCTGAAAAGAGAGAACAAAATGCATGGTTTCTCACATATAGTACATCATGACGTGGCACTGGTTTGGGTTTCTGTCTGTTGGGTGCAACAGCTGTCATCCAACTCAACATTTGACATTTATGCACAGTGTCATAGACCACAATGAGCACTCATAGACCACATTACGACCTTGTCCTACTTAGCAATTCTGCAAAAGACACGATGGATCTTGAAGTTAACTTCTTCCCATGCAAGACTGTCAAAAGTACAATAGTTATCTCATACTCTATCAATACCACATGCTCAAAACTATTCAGTATCTGTTCATTACAGTATTGAATAACAATGCACCCAAATCTGAAAACCTTATTCGGGAGAGCACAAGTAATGTGCTGGAAACAGATACAGTATTTCTTCTGTCCGAAGTTACTCATTATTATTTAGGAAAAGGTCTGGTCCATGATTACCTTGGCATTGAAATTGAAAAGGTTGCATTTACCTAAATCAATCACAGACTTAATGCAAAGCAGTATCTTTCTATTTCTAAAACATTTTTTTTCAGTTTCTGATTTTTCAATATCCCATAAAATTAATTTAGCTAAAAATAAAGAGAGAGATACAGATAGATGAAAAGTACAGTGAGGATGTGGTAAATATATTTCATAATTAATTATATATTAAATCATTTTGATGCTTTGTAGGCACATTTGCAATGCCAAAGAATATTAGGTTAGAAAATACAGCATTTTCCCGATTTAACATGACTTCTGGTATACCTTATACCTTATAGTAACATAGATATTAGCTTACAGCACATTCACACTCATACGTTTGATGTCCTTACGTGGTGTAACTTGGAGAACAATGTGGCTGTGGGGTCTCTGCACAAGGGAAGGGTGGTTATGATCCTTCTCGATGTCTAGGACCATACAGCAGTAGCGACCCTGGTCGGCGTGTGTCACGTTCTGTAGAACCACCCAGAATTCATGCTCGGCAGATCCAAACTGCAACCCTGGCTGCACGCTGTGGTTGACATGGGGATGACCGCCGTGGGTAGCTTGGCGTGGACCCATCCTTGGTGTGCAGTGTTGGTCGCTGTGGGGTGTGAAAAGCCAGCTGCGCCTCAAAACATCAGTGGGGTGCAGGGCAGCACCTCGCTGGCTACACACCAGTTTCGCAGTTGCTCCCTCGGGACAGGTGTAGTACAGATGGGGAGCTGATACACTGATGGTGGAGTGGGTGTGGGACATCCCTTTAGCTAGAGAGAAAAGACAAGTACACGCAAATGTAGTTAAGATATATAACTTTTTTTTAATTAACTTTAGTAATTCAATAAACCTGATTCGTTAAATTCCTGAGTTAGACTTTTGAGACAGCCCTTCCTCACTGACTGTAAACCTTTGCAGACAAGCTCTACCAATCAAAGGCTGTAGGTTAGGATGATAAAGTTTGTGGTTTTGGCCGTGGTTAGGGTTTCAGTCTGCCAACCCAGGATATGCATGCAGTAAAAATCCCCTTGCTATATATTACAGATGACAAAGGAAAACCAGAGGAAAGAAGAGAGTATATTTAGTAAATGTAGCAGTCACATGTTTGTCACAAGTTTACTCTGGAGGCAATGGCACAAAATCCAAGAGATTTATATTAAGGAACATCATGAAACATTAAATCTAACAAGGACAAAAGTTAAAGTGAAACATTTTAATAGTTACATATAGATCCAGCTATCATATTACTACTATACATAGTAAGGTTTCATAAATGTATGGCCCTGATATCATAAGATAATATATTCAAACAGGAAATTGTTTGGTAAGTCACAGTTCATTAGACCTGCAACAATTAACTGATTATTAATTAATTGTTAAATTAATCACCAGCTATGTGGATAGTTGATTTATTGTTCTGGGTAATTTGGAAATAATGACCTGCTCACTGAACATTATTCCACGTATTTCATGGTTTTTAAATTACTTTATGGATAGCAGCTGTCTGCTCTTCAAAGCAGTGATCTGTTATACAGAAATAACAGACCTTAGAATGCCCTAACTGACCAATCAGAATGGAGTATTTAAGAAAGCCATGTAATAATCAAATGTAAATCATTAGTAAATTGTATTGGGATGAAGTTCCTGCCTGACACTGCCAGTCATTCACAATTATCAGAGTGCAAAAACTAATTATAGCAACTATTAATCTCTATATGGATCTTAAGTCCGACACGTTTCCATACCCTACTTCTGCACACTACATACTTCCTGGTTTTGTGCATTTTTGGTTAGCACAGTTTGTTTCCTCTTCTGTATAATCGTACTGTGGTTAGAGATAGTAGTCTCCTGGCTAAAGTAAATATACCAACCTCATGTGGGAGTTAAATTGCATGTTCTTCTCAGAAGAGAGATACTAGCCAACATATACAAAACCTCATGTGACATTTGCTACTGACCAGTGACAGCTACTGCTGTGTGGTACCATTACCCAGACAATGCAGTGAAATAGCCCTTTAATTCTCAGAAGACTCAGCACATACCTTTTAAGTACATTCAGGAAACCAAATAGACAGCTGTTTCTTTACATATTGCATAAACCATTCTCCCTCTCACACACTGCTCACCCACATCCTGTTCTGACTTCTGTAGTGCAGCAGTAGAATGCACGAATACGCAGCTCTTTAATGTGCGCCCTGACTGATTATTTCATTGCAATAACACAACAAAAATAACATATCCTCAAGCTAAGCAGTCTGAAGCCACACCACACAGCCATAGTGCACATTGTGCAGCATCAGCACACTTCCATACAGCCTGTTAAACAACAGAACAGAACAGAACTCTGTCACTCCGGCTGTCCCTGCTTAAATAGATCATTAACCTCCATTGTCTGCAACAGGTTGTGGTGTGGTTTAGCATCCTAGAATACTCAAGCGCTGCAAAGACAGGAAAGCTTGCATGTGCATCACACTGTGTGGGGGTGGACCGCAGCAAAAGAGGAGCATGCATGCCAGTGTGTGTTACTGCAGTGGCACCATTGATCAGAGATTACCAGTCAGAGGGTGACTGGTCAGTGCCAGAATCTGAGGAGTGGACTTCCTTCCTGAGTTGTCCAGGCGCGCAAACACTGACCCCCTCCTCCCACTCCTCCTCCTGTCTGACTCCTTCCTACTTAAAACTGAATTTGAAGGGCTACAGCTGCCGCTGCGCAGCTCTTTACGGCATGAAAATTCAAGCAGGTTGCACTCACACCCCAATCAGTAATGATGTCACAGCAGGTGTTCTCCATCTGCCGTCAAAGACAGAACACATGCTTTTACATCAGAGATTAGACTGCAACAAGCTTGAACGTTTAAACCCGTAGGGAGCCGTGGAGCAGCAGCTTTGTGTGATTTAACCATGAACTAATAATTGACTGTTTTTATGCACTACCACTACTTTCCTGAGGGGGCAGCAGATGCAACAGAACATAATTAAGGAAGCACATGAATTGTTTTAGTCTAAATGTCTTAGTCTAAATGGTTGTGAGTGGGTGGTTTACACTCTGCTGCAGTGAAAATACAGTAGCTGCCCAGCCAGTGACCTTTGCTTTTTGATTAGCTGTGCATGATTGTATATTCAGTTTGTTCACATCCGGTGTAAGTGTCACCCAGTGTGTGAGGTACGTGCCATGTTCCTGTGTGTGTCACTGAACTGTGGATGGGCCATTGTGTGCTAGGAAAAGCAATAGGAAGACCAGGGAGGGTGATTAAAGTGAAACTGTTGCCCCCACGGCTGTTCCTGCCTGCCTGGTAGGACAATAGGAGAGGAAGCCCTTCTCTGCTCCTGTTTCACACCCCGCCCTGCCTTCTTCTCTGACCTGCTTTTATGACAACTCTAACCCCATTTACACTAGCAGAGATGGATTTCTGTCAGACTTTTGCCTGATTGGAAGCCAAACAATTATTAAAGGGATACTTTGGACTTTTTGAAGTGGAGCTGTTTGATGTACTTATCAATAGATGTATCAGTGTATTACCTACAGCAGATGGCTGTTGGCATGCCCCTAGTTTGGAGAAGCAGCAGCAAAACATATTTTAGCCTTGTTGTTGATCAGCCTTAAAAAAAGGGCCCACCTTAACAAATTTAAATCAGTTTAAATGTGAGCTATATTGGGAATATTTTCAGTGCTTTATCTTGATGTCAGATCTTGTCTGACAGGAAACCACCACTATACAAACCAAATATCACTCTCTCTCACTCAACCAGACTCCTTCGGCGAAATCAGTCATTTTAGCTCGCAGAACAGGGGAGTTACTGGTCTACTGCCGCTTCAATCTGTTTGTTTGTTTGTGGTATTGTGTGACTTGTGCGTTTTAAAAGATAAGTTTGGATACGTCAGAGTCACACAACAGCACAAACAAACTGACCGATCGGGGCAGCCGCAGACCAGCAACTTAATTTAGTTCACACTTCAACTGATATTGACTTTTTCAGGTGGGCCTTTTTTTTTAAGTGGCTAAAATATGTTTTGCTGCTGACTGTGTCCAAAGCAGTACATTGCTTAGCTTCCTACACGGGGACGCCTGCTGCTTCCCCCGAACTGAGAGTTTGTCAGCTGCCATCTGCTGTACAGATTATTACAAGTATCTCATACTTGTATCCCTTTAATACAAGGTTGCCAGCTGGGAAACACTATTATACACATTAGATGTATTTCAGGTATGCTTACTGACAAGACCAGACTTTTCTATAATGGTTTTTAGAAACAATGAACATGAATTTGTAAAGCACATTAGGTGCCAACTGGGTATCTGAGCTGTCTTGATGTGGTTGCAAACAGGTAAAAACATACGGCACGCTTTGCCCTTTGTCTGGTACAGACAGGATTTCTGTCATTTGTGTTCACCAGACATCTGTGTTTTGGCTCCATTATAGATCTAAGTTTTCTTCTCTGATCTCTGTTCTCAGGATCCTGATAGCCCCTCAGGGCCCAGAAACAGGCCCTCCTTTGTTTTAAGCCTGAATGCCACCTGTTTAGGACATGTTGCCTCTGACAGCTTTCTTCCATTCAGACATGCAGCATAGCCTGTGTGAATTAATTAAACATGTCTTCATATCTGTTTAAATCACCCCAAGTTTAACTATTTGAACCACTATTGCAAGAGTATTTTTTATTCCTTTACTGTATCAGAGAGATGCTGGAAGATGCAACACAGGCTACAGAACATGCCCTGCTGGTAAATCTGGTATCCTTTCACTGGCATGAGTTCTCTACCTGTTTGTACAGCAACTACTTCTCCTCCCTCCCACACACACACACCACGCACTCCACCCTTTTTCACACCTACTGTAATGGTAATGATTATCCAACCCATTACAGAGTAATAATGAAACCAGCAGCAGAATCCCAGATTAGCCTCTCTCCACACACACACACACAAAACCATGCAAAGAAAGTTTCAGTTGAAGCTTCCTAGCACCACAAACAGATGCATTATAAGGATCTTTTCAGCAACAGGAAGTGTAAAATGTGTAGACTACCCACTCGTATAAGGAAGTGGTTATGGGTCAGCGACGCAGGTCACCACGTTCAGGGCTCCATGACATTTAATTATAGTCATTTGGTGTGTCTTTTTGTTACACTGTAAGCAAGTTTGAGATAAATTAATTTGTACAAGATGTGCTATTTAAATAATGTGCTTCCTCTAAATTTACCTCCCACATTAAGCTCACGTTAACGTCTTGTGTCATGGCAGTTTCATAAACACATTTACAACATCATTACAACATCCTTTTTTGTGTAACTGCAGCTGAAATGTCATTATGAAAGCAAAAATGGGTCTTTTTAAACTTTTGAAACAGTAAAAGTGCAATTATTACTCAATTTTGACAAAATGGTTTAATTATTATCAACTAGTTTGTCTGCTCTCTCTGTTGAAGAACTTTTTTGGGTAATTTCTCCTTTTCACTTTAAAATATATAGTTTAAAAGTTTCTGTTATAGTCAGGGACAGTCACTGATAAAGCTTTGACTCTGCTCCCAGTTACAGCAACCTCTTCATACCTGTAGTGCTGTTATTTAATCTGTTTTTGTGTGAGTTGCAGAGTTTTGGAGATATTGGCCTTAATACTCAAAGTACAAAACATTTTTTTTGAAAAACTCAGCAGCAAGTTTCTTTGCAGAAATCATGACCTGGTTACTGAAGATAATCCACAGACCTTGTTGTAAGAAGTTTCATGTTAGAACTATTTTCTTTCTACGGTAGACTCTACTGGACCTACTTGCTTTCTGCAGTTTAATCTATCAGACCTACTTTCCTGCTACTGGAAAGAAAGTAGTTCCTACACAAAATTGCATCCAACAAGGTCTGTGGATTATGTTGAATAACCGGTTCATGATTTTTGGAAAGAGACACTGGTGTTGATTTTTTTCAAATGTATTTTTTTGCGCTTTGAGCACCACAAGTCAAGTGCAATTCATTCCCATTTTATCACATGGCTTTGTTAAATACTCAACTCTGATTGAGTCAATTACAGCATTCTGGTCTGTTATTTCAGTGTAGCAGATTGTTGCTATGAAGAACAGATCATTGCTATGGACACAATTCTGATCATAGACTCTGGAAGAGCAAGAAAACATTTTCAAACCATAAAAATCTATTTTAAAATTTATATTTTTGTCAAATTATTGTTTTTTGGGGGTAAGCAAACATGTAATGAGCAGCATAATGTACAGTGAGCAGGTCATAATTGCGAAATAAACCCTTTCAGGGTGAGTCAAGACCTGCGTCACCCTGTCTGGGTTTATTTCACTATAATGATAAGCTCACTGTATATTATCCCTTGCATGGCAAGAGAAGACAGACATCTCTGCGGCTGATATCTCTAAAACTCTGCAACTCACATCAAAACAATCTAGATGGATAACTAGCACCACAGGCCAGAAGACAGATACCTATATGCATTAGATTTTGAGGTGAACTGTCCCTCTAAATATTTAAGCTCTTTACCAACCATTAGGTTGCTGTTTTTGTTGTTGTGACTTGAAGCACAGTCAGTCAAGGTTCTATCATTGACGGTCAATGCTGCGTCCTTGGGTGGTTCAGAGAGGAACCAGTGTGGGAGACACATGTTTACCAGAAGTATGACAGCCGCTGGTAGGTA
This sequence comes from Lutjanus campechanus, assembly GCA_027495735.1. NCBI lineage: Eukaryota > Metazoa > Chordata > Actinopteri > Lutjaniformes > Lutjanidae > Lutjanus > Lutjanus campechanus. The sequence continues at coordinate 3,826 of JAJHUR010121301.1, read as the reverse complement.
GGGATTTTTTTGTCAGTCATACTCGCTGTATATTAAATATCAGCAACTAATATTTCAGCTACAAATATTCAGCAGACCCGTGTGATACCCACAAAAGTCACAGAAGAAGATGGGAGCTCCCCCTCCTTCACTCACTTCTTATTACTCATGCACATGCAGTGTGCACCCACACATGTGCTGTGTTTTAACACACTCCTGCTGATTGTGTATCCCTGGTGTCAGGCCAAGGAAACTCAACTTTTTTTTAGTTTTGTCGGGTCAGACCTGTCCTTATCGATGAGATCGACCCAGGAAAGCATTTTTAATCGCCGCCACCCTAATAATGACTTATTCATTTAGGACAGGAGATCAATGCACAACACGAGCTCTGTCACAACAGGAGGAGAAAGTAGAGTGCTCACATCCTGTGGCGTTTATTGACCATTTTTTCCACAGTGCCATTGTCCAGCATGGGGAACTAAATGCTTATCTCGTCTGAGAGGAAAAGAGCCACTGATTATTGCTCTCTCTGTTTATCTCAGGTCATGTTTTGTGGAGGAGAAACCCATTATTGGCATTGGCACAAACAGCTGTTTTCATCACAGGCTGAGAGGAAGGAAACTTCCAAACAAAGGAGACATAACAGGGCTGAAGGGAGGGCACCAGAGCCCTAAAGTTAGACTTTGGCCTTGTAAGTCTTTTATTAGAGCCTCTTGAGTTTTATAGGCCTGCATAAATAGATCAAAACACTATATTTATATATATATATATATATATATAAAGACACAGACTGAAAAATGTACTTAGTTTATTATCTGGAAAGATCTGGAATAAAAACATGTTCTATAAGCGACATGTATTAAGATTTTTGTCAGGGGTTGATCAGCCTCAAAGTTCAGTAAACATCTCTAGTAGCCTTTGACGGACTTAACGTGTGATCTTGTCTAAATAGAGCAAATCCTAAAGCCGAAAACTGATAACCTCTGCGAGGATTCAGCGGCGTTTGAAGTAAAGCACCCTGCACCCCGGAGGCAACAGCTGCTTCCCGTCTCCTCCAGCGTAAGTTGCCTTAACTTCAAGCAATGCCAAAGTCCTCAAAAAAGAAAATCCCCGCGTTTTCATAGCAGCTGATCACACACTGATTTTTTGTGAACTTGTAGCAGTAACTGGTTCAGTCAGGGGATGAAATTCTGGATGCCCAGGTCACCATACCCATCCCGCACAGGCGCGCAAAACCCAGGAATGTTTCCCTAATGACGTTTTATGTCACGTCTTATGAGTTAAACGTATATTTCTGGGTATTTTAAGACTCGTCGGTTTAGAAACATCAACAGCCACTGTTCAATTTGCGGCTATGCTGTAAAAAGTTAGTGTAAGGTGGGTTTACGCACTACATCCCTTGGGAGGGGCTTTAAAACAGCTTCACACCAGATGTTCTGTCTCAAAACAACAGCAGCAAAAGTCTGAAAAACTTTGGATTCTTTACACAAACGTGCATGTTCGCCGTAAAATAAAAAATAATACAAAATAAACAGACATATTTGCAATTGTTTCTGAAAAAAAATGCAATGTGAGTCTGTGGTTCACATCAAGTTCTTGGTCTACCTACACGCACATTTTGTGGGTTGTTATTAAAAGGGATAACAAAAGTTTTGGGCTGCCTGAGTTTGGGAAAAGTACAGAAAGTGGTAGGCTGTGAAACAGGCTGAAGTTACAGTCTATAGTAAGTCTGTCATATCATCTTCATAGCTGTTTTGTGACACTTTACCTTCCTACTGGTAGTCAATTGATGGCCTGGATGATTTAAACGTTTCGTGTTCGTGAAATCGACTTTTCGTTGCGTGCTGAAAACAAATCAACCCCTGACAACACAAACTTCTCTTCCTCTTTCGTGAATTCAGTCACTTGCTCTGTCACTAAAACAAAGTTGTCAACAAGTTCAAACACGCCCGTTGGCCAGTTTGACGAGCCTGTTTAACATAACCTCTGCAGAGGACATAATTTAAGAACTGTTGTGATTATTTTCGTGCTTACCTGTAGTCATGTAAAACAGGACAGAGCAGAACCACAGCAGTGACTT
>JAJHUR010121299.1:0-45831 GCA_027495735.1 Lutjanus campechanus | reverse complement strand
AATAAAACTTTTTAAAAAAAAAAAAAAAGCTGTTTTAATTGCACCAACAATTTTCAGTAAAGTGACTTCAGGCATTTAATCATTAATAATTCCCATTTAAAAAATGAATTTGATCATTTACAGGTAACTCTTGGTTATGATTAGTTATTATTTATTCATGCCAGCAGATCATAGTGATTTTTTAATAACTTGCATGTTCTAATTTTTAACTACAATTACATCAACACTCTTTAATAATAAATCTAAGAAAGTGAGCCATTTGTATTTGAAAATTAGTTCATGTGATGTTCACCCTAAAACGTCTTAGTGTCGCTCCAGCTAACCGTCAATAAGCCTGAACTTTTGCAGGTTTGGGTTTAAGGACTTGTTGCTTTAACAGTTCCAGATTCATTTAAAACCAGTTTCGAAGAACCAAAAAATTCTGATTGATGAAAAACCATCAACTTGGTTTCTACATACATAGAGTCTCACTGACCGCAAACAAAACCAATACAAGTCAAAGACAAATTTCTTACATGCTCAGAGGTATTTCTAAGGTCTGCGAAAAGGTTCTCTGCTTCCAAGAGTGCACATTTTCCTTTGACAAATTCAAATTCAAAGACGTAGGAAAAAATACAGACTATTCTCCAGGGAATACACAGTCATATCAGGCAGAAGGCAGGGCCAAAATCTCAAAGTACAAATCATTTTCATGGCAAATTGAAATGTCAGTGGACTTATGTGGTCTGATTCGCTTCACAAAGCTGTGTCACGCTTGATGTAGTCTAGGCAGATACTGACATCTTCTGACTGCTGAATGGACTGCAGCACTGAGGACACATCAGGTGCCAGTGACTGAAGAAGTATTCAGATCCTTTACTTAAAAAATACCAATACAATACTACAAAAGTCCTGCAATGAAAATATTTGAGCAATGCATGTAAGTATAATCAGAAAAATGTACTTAGTAAAAGTAAAAGTACTCAATGCAGAAAAATGTCTCTTGTGACTTTTATACGATTATACAGTATACGATGTTATTAAATTCTTATTTTCTCCACAAAATCTCTTGATTGGTGTGTAAAAATTCTAAAAATAGTGACAAATGGTGTCACAATTATTCAGAAACCCAAACGACACCTTACAAAGCAGTTTTGTCCAACCACCAATCAAAACCTCAACATTATTACAAATACATTAATTATCAAAATTTTCCAGTTAATTTTCTGTCAATTTATTTGTTGATTAATCCAGGGGTTCTCAAACCTGTTCAAATCAAGGACCCAAACAACAGACAGGCATTTGACCACAGACTTCCAGTTTGTGAGGATTTTGTCTTCAGAAATTCCCTTTGTATATTTATCTTATTTTTAGGTTTGAAGAAAATAGTTTGAAGCCTCCATAGTCAATCGTTGATCAAAGTAGGATCACTATAAATTGCGATCAATCAAAATGGCCAATTCTATTTTTCCCTTGTTGCTCCAACTTTCAAAAAGTATGATAATAGTTACAATATTCTATTCTTTGGGAACCTTCTACAACCTATCCAAGGACCCCAGTTTGAAAACCTCTGGACTAATCGATTCAGCTATACTGGAATTAACTGTTATGTAGTTTAATTTATAGCAAAACATAATTTCTTTTACAATCTGTTTTGTGTGCAAAAATCTTAAGTTTTTGTTTAAAGTAACTAGCAACCAAAGCTGTCAGATAAATGAAAAGTACAATATATCCCTCTGAAAATATTCAAGTGCAAGTACCACTAATGTATACTTAAGTACAGTACTTGTGTAAATGTACTTAGTTACATTACATCACTGTCAGCTATAGAGTCGCAACATGTTGCAGAGGCATACGACTTTTATGAGTTTTACCAGTGATGACCAGGTTAGGTACTGTATCTTGCAGACTTCAGATTACAGAAAGACAAGTCTTCCTTCTTAACCCACAATGAAGATTCTGTATAAATCTTTAATCAGTCAGTGCATAAATTGAGTTTGTAAAGCCAAGTCACAAAAACACAAATCAAGAGTGACGGACCATTTAATGATCTTCAGAAGTAAGTTAAACAACCATTTATTTTACAGTTTAAAATGTCCTCATGGAGGAACAGCAAAATACACTCAAAATGAAGATTGATCAAAAGACAGTTTTCATATTAATCACCGTTTTAAGCTTGTTTTTTGTATTTTCTTTTCATTTGTTTATCAAAAATTATAAGTGCCTTCAACATAACCATGAGAGTATTCAGCTTGCAGTCAGAGAAATATTTACACCACAAAACTGACAAGCATGGTTTTACTTTCAGCATCGGTTTCACACGCCTCATCTCCCGTCTCTTTCAGACTGCTTTGTTTTGTTGCACAAAACAAAAATAAGGACCCTGAAGAAAGACAATTATAAAGGGGGAAAATACACAAGAGCACAGGTTAAGGACATTAGTATTTACAGCTTGGCTCAAGAAGACAGTTAAGGGGAGAGATGGAGACAAATGATCAACACATCCATTAGCGGCATGATGTCAAGTTCAAGTCACATTCTTTGCCTCTATGATTTTTACTTTACCCTTTAAGATTTGAAAATAAAGCATGCTATAGCACATCTGTCGAGAAGTCACTGCTGAAGTGACCTCAGAATGCAGTCCTTATATGTGAGAGGATGATTTTCAGACAGCAGGGGGCAGTAGAGGACCACATCAGGGAGAAGTAAAACAGGAATACAAACAGAAATGCAACCCTTACAATACAATGGTTCCTTCAAAATGAGGATTCAGTTTCATAATGTAAAAGCACTGTAGTAACAGAGTTGGGTTGATGAACAATACCAGAAAAAAGGAATCAAGTCTGCCCTCTGAGGGGCAAAATACAAAGTCACATATGAAAATAGGTTCTGATCAATTTCTGTTTAAGATACATTGCGTGTGTTGAGCGTTTGCAAAAGACGTTTTGGCACAGAATCAATTTAAAAAATATTTTTTTCGTGAATTTTAGATCCTTCCCACCATCCCCCCTCTTGCCCCTGCCCACAGAAAGAAAGAAAGAAAGAAAGAAAGAAAGAAAGGAAGAAAGAAAGAGAAAATGTTGAGATTTGATGATCTGTCTTGTAAAATAATTCACTTGGTCTCTCCACATTGCTTCAGTCTTTAAATATTTATAATATTTACAGTTTCACAATTGTCCACAATACCCTTAGGCTTAAAGAAGATGCAAACAAAAATAAACAAATTAAATATTCTTTATATAGTCCCCTGTTGAGGCATTGAGTGTAAACTGTACAACTCTTAACGTCCCCTCACGAGTTCCTGGGGCAGGGAACACTTCGGGATGGAGAGTTGAGTCCGGAAATGACGTAGAAGTTGGCTGATGGTGAAGGAGCAAAAGCAGTTATGATTGATCAGTCTGAAATGATTCTTGATCATTTTCCAGGCAATGATTTTCTTTTCTCTTGCGCAAGCATGGCTGATCACGAGAGTAATTCCATAACATGTATCATTTTATACTCAAATCTGTACAAGAGTTCACAATTTTTTCCTCAACATAGTGCAATGACTTCTCACATCGTTTGTCTTTTAAGAAAAAAAATCACAATCACTTTTATGAAGGTAAAAAATATCCCATAGGAAGGTCTCAATCCATAGCTTTATGGGTGCTATGAATTAGAAAAGGCTATGCACAACACCTCCAAAAATGGCAAAAAATGAAATGAGAAATCAGAAATGATCATCAAAAATCCCAGTTCAACCCTTCAGATCCTCTCTGTAAAGATATAGTTTTTGGAATTCAATGTCATTGAGTGACTTAAGGACTTGGTGAAGTGAAGGAGAAAAAGGTGAGTGCATGCTAAATTAGATTTTTTAAAAAGTCAAACTCATAAAAATATGAGGCAATTCCAGTTTACAAAACTGGACGAGTTCAAAAGGGCTGGTGTTGGCTTTGTTCAGGAAAAAAATGGAGGTAATTAAACGGAGGCAATGACAATCATGAGGTGAGGGGAAATGCTGGAGATGCTGTTGAGAAGGTCCGGGGCCAGGCGCGAAAGGTGGCTCTCCGAGAATTCACACGGTGGGAAAATCTGCACCACGTAGGCCGGCTGTGAAAGATGAATATAAAATGAGAGGCAGAACTAAATCTTCATGATACTTCATCATGAAATGCAAGTAAAATTCAAAAATCAAGTTAGAGCAGAAAAAGTTTCAATGACCACAGACCTGATTAGAGCCAGGATTGGGCACATTGATGATGCCAGCTGCCTGTTTGGCTTGCAGGTAGGTGATGAAGCCACTTGTCAAGGCTTGGGTTTGACCAAGGACATCTTCTTGGTCTCGACCACAGGGTAGAGCCAGTAGCAGACAGTAGTCATTCTCCACCTGCCATGAATGGTACATCTTTATCATAAACGCAAAACACAAAAACGCACCCCTAGACCAAAGATTAAATGCATCATCTATTTTAAACACTGTTAATCAGGTTAATGACAAGAATCCATGAATTTGCTATCAAGTTTGATCAGTCGCATTAATTGCATTCACCTGAATTTTACAACCTTCTTTTCAGAGTTAGTCCATTTCAAAATACTCACAGTCATTCTACGTGCCACACTGTCCAACTGAGAAGCCTCAAGCCTCATCCTCTGGACAATACGGAGAAGAGGACCTCCCTCTGGTGGCGGCAGGGAGCGCTGGGCCAGTATGGTGTTGCCAGAAACAAAGTGCAACTGGACAGCAGCCTGGTCGTTCTTCAGTGCCAACAGGCCTTGCCATACAATGGGATATTTCTATGCAGAGAAAAATAAAAAGTGGTTTTTAATCAGATTTTCTTCTTTGGCATTGTCTTGTAAATGCATTCCAGATATTAAGCATTGTTGGTCAAATCAGTCTTCCTACCGTCAAAAGCTGCACCATGTCAATGGACCGATGTCCTGAATGTTCCAGCTTAGCTTCAGGCCGTGGCTGCAGTGAACTTGATGGAGGTACTGTTGGCGGAGGTGTTGGTAGGAAGGCTGGAGGGCCTTTCTGTAGAGATAAATCTGGCTTGTGAGTAAGACTCATAGGGGACGTCATCGGAGACTGGTATGAGGGTGAGACTGTATCCCCTTGTATTCGAGAAATGTGTGAGAGGTCCGTAGAGGTAGCATGGCGAAGATGGGAACTCTCAGGCTTGGAATCACTTCCTCCCCCATGTGACTGTGACATTTTACTCCTGTGACCCAACTCAGGCTCTGGAGGGACCTGATAAAAAAATGAAACACAAGACCAAATTAATAATTATGCATATTTTAAATGCTATATAAAATGCTGAAGTATTTGCAAACAGTCAATGACAAAAGCATATATATCAACAGACCTGTGAAGATGTAATGCCTTGGTTAGCAAGGTTGTGTCCCGATGAAGGGTGTCCTGGAAACTGGGAAGGGAAGCCCCGCATGTCCCGGTATACTGGAAAGGAGCCTGCACCTCCTGGATGCATCAGCTGAACTCCATGAGCGTGAGGGGACACCATGACAGGACTAGATGCATGAACTCCCCTGATTCTGCTCTCATTGGAGGGTTGATGTATTAGCTTTCCTTCTAGTGGTTTATGAGATTCCTTTGAGGAAAGTTCAATGCTCTTCCCCACAATAGGACTCTTTGAAGGCCCAGAGATATTACTTGAGGAAGTTCCAGTCTCTGAGGTGCGTGACTGTCTTGCTTCCACAGCGGCCTGCTCTCCCAGTTGCTGGTGCATGAGAATGCGCTGGTGCATGTCTCTGTACTGGTCCATGCGTATGCTTGGGTGGAGCCCTCGGGGATCACTGTGAATCATCATTACATCTGACTGGAGCTGGGGCAATGAAGGTCTGCTAAGGGCTTGGTTAAAGTGTCTGGGATCTTCTTCACTCACACTGCTGCTGGCGCCACCACCTGATACCGACCCCTGGGGACTTGAGTGAGGCTGCAGTATATCTCGGATGATGTTGGGCTGCGGTGTGTTTGAGCGTTGTGGAGGTCCTGAATGGGGAGAAGACAGGGAGTCACCTCGCCTCCCATAATTTATCCCAGACATTGGTGGGGTGTTCATCCTGGCTTCATGAGCCATTGACTGAGTGACACTGTGAGGTTGTATTATGACAGAGGACTGTTCTGAGTGTGGGTGATGCATACTAGAATGATATGTAGACATTGGTGGTATGCCATGACCTAGAACACCAGAAGTTCCTCTTGGAGAACTGCTTGGAGGACAGGCTTTGACAAAGGGTGAAGGGGAGTGAACAGCTGTTCGTGGGGACTGGGGTTCTTGCTTCAGGTGTAGAGCTGACCGATCAGTTGGGATGCCAGGGCTGGGGCTCATGCGGGCTCCAGATAGTGATGGATGGTGTGGACTCATGACTGGGCTGAGGTTAGACTGTTGCACAGCTTTGCCAATGTCCATCTTTTTTGGTAGAGGTTCTGTCCCCAGTCCTCTCTTGCTATGCTGCTGCTGTATCACAGCTTGGTTGTACATCAGAACTTGAGGAGAACTAACTGACTGTTGGAACATCTTGACTACACCACCCTGGGATGCTGTGTGATATGGAGCATCAGATTTGTCACACCCAAGACTCTCCTGCTTAGTACTGGAAATGACAGGTTGAGTGTTATAAGACTGGCCTGTCAAGAGAACCCCTGTGTGCCCATAAGGTGTAGGAGTTTGGGCTACTTTTGGGGTAGGCGATTGGGATGATGTGATGAGTGGGTCTTGCTTTATCGAAGATTTGGACACAGATTGCTGAAACTCTATATCACCAGCACTGGCCTGAGGAATTTGACTAATTTTGGCCCTCATCCTGTGAGGTCCTTCAGTTTTCTGACCCGAATAACTCAGAACCACAACTCCCTCTGATGTATTGACCCTTAGGCCAGGACTGGAGCCTGTACTGTAGGGAGTGGTCTCAACAACAGAGCGCCCTCTAGTCCCATCTTCTACTATATCCATGCCATGGTAGCGATTATTCTCATTAGAGTTTGATCTGAACTTTTGCTTGGGAATGGATAGACCAATGCTTCGGTTGCTTAGTGAAATTCGTGGAGTTTCCTCTGTATCATAAGGCATTGGAATTCGACTTATTACTGAGGTAGCAGGAGAAATAACTGTATGCTGGGTTTTCTCTCCACAGTTCTGCTGAGACTCTGTCAGTGGAAAGGGTTTGTGGTGTATGGGCTGGGGAGGTAAAGGTGGTCTCTCCTCAGGATGTAACTGTCTAGAAGCCATTGTATCAGAGGGATTTTCATTCTCTGACATCCGTGAATGATCTGACAGTGCAGATGTCACCATAGTGGTAGGTATTGAATTGCTGTTTGAGGCAGACACATATTTTGGTTCCATGAGGATTTTTCTTAAAGTACTGGAACTAGGGTCAATGTCTGAGGCCTTGGTGTCAGGAGGCATTGGGGGATTTGTTGAAGGGGTTCCGAGAGTAGTTGATGCTGGTGCAGAGGGAGTTACCACTGTGACATGACACGAAGGAGCAACGTAGATTCTACTTTCTTCAGTTCTAGGAGGCCAGTCCGGTGAAAGTGGCATTTTGGCCGGCCGTAGCAGGGGTACGCTGAACTGGGATACAGGTTGTGGGCGGGCAGGAGCAGGTGCAAGAATAGGGGTAGAAGGCTCTGCTGCCTGGGGATGTTTTTTACAATTGGAGTTGCTTGTGCCTGAATGAAAGGCAGATTCTTTGGGCACAGGCTGTTCAACTTCAGGCTGTTCTGCCTCTTTGGGTGTGTCTACAGTTATAGCACTTGTAACATCACGCCTACAAGTTGCAACCGCAGTGACTACAGAGGCTGCTGCAGTTGCCCCAGCTGTAACAGTAACTACTTTTGAATTAATGGTTTCTGGGTCATCTGGGATTGACTCTGGTAACTTGACTGGGGAAGGTTCTGGTTGTGAGACCTCTTCAACCGTATCGCCTTTCTTGGCAGCTGCACCTTTACGACTTCTTGACTTCTTCGGGGTTTTGGCTCTAACTTTACCCGTTTTCTTGGGTGTTTCAAGGAGAGGGGTATCCTCAGCTGCCTTAGTCTCTGCCATTGCCCCCTTTGGACTGGGTGTCAGAGGACCATCATCTGAGTCAGCTGCAAGAATATTGTTGATAACCATGTGTGTTTCAGGTTCCATAATCTCATTAGTGGAGGGTGATATCACAGAGTCAGGGGTTGGAATAAGAGCTGTATAAGTTGTAGGAGCTGTGAAACCATCTGCATCTGCACATGTTTCTTCAGCTGTGATGGAATCGATGGCAGCTGCAAGCTCAGTTTCGCTTGCAGGATTAGCTCGCTTCTCCTCCTCAACCTCACCTTCTGGCTCTACTATGACAGGAGGCAATATGGTAGGTTGCCCTGAAGGTGGTTCCTTATATGGCCGAGGAGGTTGCTCAACTGTAAGTTTAGCAATATTTTCTACTGCCTGCTCTAGTTCCATCTGCCGTGCTAAGAGAGCAGCTGGATCAGTAGGCAGTTCAGGTTCTGATGAGGTGTCTTCCTTGTCCTGTGCACCAGATTCTTTTGATTCTTTTGGAAAGCCTACAATCTTTGTTTCCTTATTCTCTTGTACAACTGTCTTGGCTTTTGCAAGAGTGGGAGCTTCAAATGACTCAGACTCATCATCCTCTGGACGAAGTAAACCTTTCACATCATCAACGCTTACACGGATCTCAAGATTTTTTAAGCTGTGTGATTTATCTTCAGTGACCTGTTTGGTATTTCTTTTCAGTCTTGGCGTTTTCACTTTAACACTCTTTTCAGGCTGTTGTCTCCTCTCAGAACAGCTAGTGTCTACCTTTTCAATACCCCCGTCAGTAGGTTTCTTTCCACCAGAATCTTTTAAGTCTTTTTCCTTTCTGTGCACTGGTGAGCTTGCATTTTCCACCTTTTCGGGTAACTTCCCAAACAGTTCAGAATCAGCTTCAGGCTTAAGCTCAGACTCATCATGACCTGCCAGGTCAGCTTGTTCAACTAGCACTGTAGTGCTACCAGACTGTTTATCTATTCTCCCTCCTTTCTTGTTAACTTGAGCAGATGAAGTCAATTGTGTTTGTTGCACTTTCTGAGTGCGGGGTGAACGCCATCCCTCAGAGGCTTTCACAACCTCTACAGTAGCTGAGGTCTCTTTGACCTCGGTGTCTTCTTCAATCATTTTCTGCTGATCCACCTTAACTGGTGATACATCCTCACCTCGTTTGACACCTCTTTTAGGTGGGCGTCCTCGCCTTGTATTGGTAGGTGGAATCTGAACATCTTGCTGCACTGGTTCTTTATCAGCACCACGCTTGCGCATGGAGCGTGATGACTCAACCACCTCTTTGCCAGCTTGGTCATCTTCGTGTAGTGTGGCGTAGACTGACCTTACATTCCTACGACGTGTTCTCCCATGGATCAAACTGGATTCAAGGTTTTGTTCAGAATCTGATGCATGAATTGGTGACTTAGACGTGGTCTTAGACTCAAATGTTGTTTTTGGTACCTCTGCTCGAGGAGATGAGGCCCTTTTGAGTTTCTCCCTGTCAATCCGTTCACTCTTTCGTGTTGCAGGTTTCTCAGTGGCAACAATTTGAGAAGGTTGTGAAGTGCGTAATACTGACAGTGGTTTTGCCCTTTTATTTTTGGGCTGTCTGCGGTTTGGTTTTATTTCAGCCTCTAGCTCTGGCATGCACGCCTCATTCTCTGTCTCAGTTTTCTGAGATTCTTCAAAGTGTTGTGTTTCCTGATTTTCTATTTTAGGTTCTGTCTTAATAATTTCGGGTTTTTCTTCGATCTTTGGATAGTCAGAGTAAGTGAATTCTGCAGTCTCTTTCTCAAAACCACTTAAAGAGCCACCAGGAGTGGGAGGCTTATCTTCCACAAGTTGATTAGGTTCTGTCACCAAAGTATCTCCAACCTTCACTTTGGGCTCAATTAACTCTACTTTTGTTTCCATTTCATTTTCTGGCTCTGGAATGATGAGTGGAGGGGTTATGATTAGCTTAGGAGCAACTGGCTTGAAGTCTTCTATGGGAAGAGAGTGAGGTGGGGACACCTCAAGAACTGGCTCTACTTTTTCTTCTTTAATAAATGACACAGGTTGGTCTGCAGATGGAGTTAAAAGTTCTTTCTTTTCTGGTGAGGACATGTCTTTGGGGGAAGGAACAAATGGTGAAACTGACAAAGCCAATGGGGGGCTAGCTGATTTTTCTTCAACCTTCAGTACTGGCTCAGATTCCTTATCAGACAACAAATTATCACAATTCTGCACTTCATCTCTTTTAATCTCTATCACTATTGAATCATTCTCAGCATCAGGTTGGGGATGGTCCTTGTCCTTTTGTTGTTGAAGCTCCAAAAAGCGACTATGGAAAAGGACTATGGGCTCTTGTGGTATGTCACCTACTCCAGATTCAGGCTGTGCCTCAGTAGCGCCTGGTTTAGCAAAAGGCCTACCAACTCCAGTTTCTAAATCTTGGTCTTTACGTTCAAGATGCTGCAAACGCCGGGAATCCTGTTCAAAGATTGAGCTGTGCAAGAAGCGAGAGGCAAACAGGTCCTGACGCTCTTGGTCCTGTGGCTTAAGTTCTTCCTTTTTATCATGCAGCTTTTCATCAGAGTCAGTACGTATCTTTTTCTTTTTCATATACCACGAAGGAATAGGTCGAGGTGCTAGCTCTACCTTGTCCTTATCTGAACAGCTGTGGGAGGTTGGGAAGCGTGAAGGAAGAAAGGACCAATTATCTTCTCTGGTGGAGTACAGTGTCTTGGCTCTTTCAAGGAGTGCTTTTGTGTCAGGAGTTATAGTTTTATCTAAAGCAAAAGAATAAAACTTATTCTTTTCCAAGGAGCCTGAAAGCTTCAGGTCTGTCATCCTCTCATCACGTTCCCTGAGGATATAAGACAAGGAACTATTGGACTTGGGAGAGGTGTGTTTGTTGTCTCCATCATCATCTGAATCAGACTGCACTTCTCCAGGTTCCAAATCCTGGCCAAGACGTTTGTGGATGATCTCACGTTTTGCAACATCACTTGGGAAGGTCATTTCCATTCTTAGTGAATCAGCCTTCATTCGTCTTTCCCAGCGCTGCATTAAGTCCTCATCACAGCCAAGCAAGTTTGACTTAAGCTTTGGAAGCTCAGTGTCAGAGGAATGAAAATGTGTTGCTGTCAGGCCCAAACTGTTTCTCAATGACTCGGTGTGTGAAAATTTATCATCTGTTGGAGAAGATTTTCTTTCTTTGTTTATAACAGACACAGAAATCTGGGCGGTTTCATCTTCTTCATTTGCAGAAAAGTGACCATGTCCTATTGAGGATGCTATACTGTGATAAATGTCCTCATTCAACTTTTGGGAACTTGCAAAGTTGCGCTCTCTTTTTGCAGTGACTATTTCAAAGTCAAAATTTTCTAATTTCTTTCGTTTACAGGAAGAAAAGTCATCATTGGGCATATCTGGAATTGGTTTTCCAACATCATGCATGATATAATCCTTTTCAAAGTCACGAGTCTCGTTACTTGGTGGGTTTTCAAACTTGACTAACTTATCAGGATCACCAAGCTTGGGTCGGAGCCATCGACTCTGTTCAGTTTGTTTTGACATGTTATTCTGGTCAATGTGCACAAAGTGTTCATCTCCATCATCTAGGTCTCTGCACTTCCCTCTCCCTTGTTCGTTTTCAGAGAAAATCTGTTTCTGCTGGTCTTTTAATTCATCCAAATCAAGGCTACCATCATCTGACATCTTTGTGATACTGGAGCTGTTTTCACTTTTTGAGCCTTCTAAATCCATTTTAAGGTAGGGAGAGTCTAATTGATCCGTAGAATCATCAGGTACCTCCCCTATCCGTGACTGCCGATCCAGAGAAAGACCTATGGAGTTTTCACAGTCTCGTCCATCTTTAGGACTGTTAACTGAAACCATCCTGACACATTTGTCCCTGTGGTGCTCCTTTTTATGCATTCCTTTTATCAAAAGGTTCTTATCAAAATCTGTCTCCTTAGCATTGTTCCACAGTTTATGAAGTCCAGGTCTAACAAGATCCTCCTCACTAGCTCTCTTCTGTCGATCAGTTTTCCCAGAGTCCTCAAAACGCCTTTTCCTTGCAGCTAAACGGTCAATATCCACAGAAATACCACTGTCGAATCCCATTTCAGATTTTCCATGTTTCTTGGATTTGATTTTAGCATCCTTGTCAATAACCTCAACCAAACTGTGCATATTTTTGTCTCTAGGGACCTTTCCATGCTTGGAGAGATCACCTTTTGATGAATCAGAGCGGAATGGAGGACTCCTCTGGTCAGCTGAAGGTGATGCCAATCTAGGACTGTCACTCCCACCCCTCGGGATTATTTTTTCTTGGACAGAATGACCAATCAATTTTCCTTCTTTTTCTTTAACACGTGTTAACTGCACAACACAAGGCAGAAGGTCTAACCTTCCTTTGCTCGAGGCTTCCTTTGGAATTTTACTGTTTTTACTTCGAAGGACAGACTCAGGGCTAATTTCTCTTTCAAGTTCAGGCTCTGTCTCACATGGCTGGATAATTGGTGATGCGACTTTGAGCTTCTTAAGCCTTTGTTTCTCACTTTTTTCCTTGTCCCCTCGATCTTTACGTCCAGCCCGCTTCTCCTTTTCCACCAAATTCCCTCTTTCAACTTCAAACACTCGATCCTTCTCAAGTTTGTCAGTTTTAGTATACCTTTCAGTGCGTGCTTTTTCAAGTTTTTCAAATCTGGGTGGGGAGATTGAACTGCAGCTACCACTTCTTTCAGAAGACCGGCAACAAATGCGGCGGTCAGAATCACTTGGTATCCTCTCAGAGAGAGAAGGAGATGCAGTGGGGCTAGCAGGACGACGAGAGGCAATGTGAGATGGGCTTTGGCTACGCTCAATGGTCCTCCTCCCATGATCACGTCCACGATCTGTTTCAAAGCGTTCCCTCTCTCTTTCACGTTCCCGTTGCAAATAGCTGTATTTTCGAATGTCCTGCTCATATGGGTCAGCTCTGTATTCTCGATATTCACGGGGGTCTTCAAAGTATTGTGGATCATAGTAATCTCCCTGATATGGGTCCCATTCAGTGTAGAACTCCCGACTTCTGGCAGGGTATTTACGACGGGGATCTTCAGTATATGTTCCTGGAGTCCGTACATTTTCATAATATTGTCTTTCTGCTTGAAAGTCATATTGAGTTCGTCGATCATCCCTGTCAAGAAATGAACCCCAAAAAAGCAAGCTTTAATTATATTATAATAAATTGTTGGCATCGATAATGTTAGGTTTAATATTAGACAGCACTGAGATGAAATTATTGTTTTAGTCAACTACACAAACCTTCTTTCAGACAGAATGTCATAAAAGTCCCGAATGTCCTGGCCAGATGCCTGCATTGAACGATAGAAAGCCATCTGACTTTCCTGATTGGCAAAGTCCACCTGAAGAAGAAAAAAGAAGGGTAAGTTGCAATTTTTACAGCCTGTCAGTCTTGAGAACACTCAACATTACAGAACAAAATTTCAGAGCAAAGCTTTGTTTCAATTACCTTGATTTTACTGCCCCCTATCTTCCACCCCTTCGTGTCTTTGACAGCAGCCTGTGCATATTCAATGTTGTTATACAGGATAAGGGCCATTCCTTTCATTCTGTCGAACACAACCTGCGGAAGACAGTGGAAAATAGAGTCCCAAGGTGCCAGAAAGTAAACAATGGGCCACTATGAAGGGGAAAATAAACAGACTTACCTTGACTACATGTCCATAACGGCAGAAATGACGAGTAAGAAACTGCTCAGTTGTGTTTGACGCTAATCCATCCAACCAAACACACGTCGTAGGCATACTCTTTCCAAATCCCAGCTGGAAAAGGAAGGATAAAATGTAAGACTGCAATTATTTTAGCTAACTAATTGTGTTCATAAATAATAAGGAGTATGGTTGTCAAAGAAGAGAATGTGGTAGTGGTGTGAAGGTAAAATCTAAAATTAAATCAACACTATAGTTCCCACCTTTAATCTATTGTTGCCAAGGTACTCGCCATCCATCTTCTTTATGGCCTTACAGACACTGGCAATGTCGCAGTATTGTAGAAAGGCATACTGTGGGGCTCCATTCACCTTCTTAATGTCAATATCCTGGGTGAAAATGAAAACAGAAATATGCTTTAGTAAGCATGGTCATCTCAAACTGTGCAGCATGTTAACGATTTGGCCTGATTCTGAACAATTTCATAACATTAACCTACCACTATTTCTCCAAAGCGTTGAAAGATGTTAAGCAGGTCATGGTAAGTGGTGGTCTTCTCCAGGTTTCCAATGAATAATGTCCGTGTGGCCTTTGGATGAAACTCATCTATCCTCTCATCCAAGGGTCGAAACTCGTTCTCACTTTCTGTCTCTGAAAAAAAAAAGTTAAGCTCATTAGAGCCTTGTGAGTTTTGCCAATATTTCTATTTTGGCTGCAACACACTTAAAGATCAGAACTTACCGGGGCCATTCCAGGCTGTGACATCAATCTGCATGCCAAAAAAGAGCTTTCCCTTTGATGCTCCAAGTGCTTTCTCTTGGTCCTCTTGCTGGCGGAAAAAGACAAGGCCGTAGCGCTCCTCTGAAGCTCCGTGGATTTGTACAGATGTGACCTTTCCATGTTTCTTAAATTCATGGAACAAACCATCCTTCAGGCTCGTATCTGTAGTAAACAGATCAAATGTTTTAGTATGAATGTCTAAGTATGTACACTAAAAAAAATAGCATGTTGTTATGTTATTAAATGATAAACTATTGTTGAAGCTTTTTAATAAAATGTTTGATAAACAGAGATACAATGCAGCACTATTTCTGCACAAAAAAGCTCTTTGTGCTCACATGGCAGGAGCACCTTATAACTAACCTGTAGAGCGCACAGGAAGATTTTGGACCTTGATGCCAAAGCTTTTACGTGGTTCATCCTTGTCAAGGGAGGATAAAGGAAGTGCTGAGGGTGCAGGAACAGCAGCAGACTGCACTGAACGTGCCGGGGAGTCATCACTGGAACTACTGCTAGAATCACTGTAGCAAAAAAGGAACATGGACTTAGATGCTGTTGCAAACCTGACAGTTTTATCTCTAACTACCATTAAAGGTGTATTAGGGGTGTCACAATTTCAATATAAAAATCAAAAATCAATTGAAATGAGATTTTAGTTTCAATAATTGAAATCAAAGACAGACAAAAAAGTGGTTATTTTGTTTTATAAAAACTGGTTGTTACCTTTGCCTATCCAAGTAATACTTAAGAATCTAGTTATTAATATTTCTGCCTCAATAAAATCATAAAATGATGTTTGTATAAATCATAATTTGATATAAAATGTAAATCTACTGTAAACAAATGTAAAGGCAATCATACTGCAGTGGCACTGTAAGTGCTACATGTTCTGCCTCAGAGAGATTGTTCATAGATTGGTAATATGTGCTAAAAGCTATATTTCAATGCACAGCCAAGAACAGCAGATAAAATATGATTTTTAAACACTGAGTCAAAAAAGGTGAAAATTTGTGTGTTTGCTGTGTCCAAACTGCTGGGGGATTAGACTATATATTGTAATGAACATGCAATATGATGCACACATTTCAGATTTAATATACCGTATATATATATTAATGCATTTGCATAAAAGCTTATGCAATGTACTGTGAATGTCTTTAACGTGTTCAAAAACCGCAGTGTCTCTCAGCTGAAGAGGAGAAAAACAACTCCTTTCTCCCTAATTCAGATTTATACGGTAGCCCTGGTTATCAGGAGAAAAAGATGGATTTGCACGTCAGTGGCAAATTCACGGCTGCCTCATGCACCTTTTTTCTCAAACCATTCCCATGCCTGTCTCAGCTTTCTAGGCCCTCTGCTGTTTGTTTCCTTCTCACTTTCTCCTCCTGTGCTCAGACACTCCCGGAAGTGCTGCTGACGGAGCCTGGCCTGTGGGAGTGGGCAGGCAGCCAGCACTGGCCAGAAATTTCCAGTTCCAACTGGATCTCACGGAGGGGGGGAGCCATTACCCATACACAGAGGTAGGCAGTGAGAAAAATACACCAGCCGTCTCCTGAAATTCCCCCCATAGCACTACCTCATCAAACCACATGTGTCGCTACATGTCGTTCAGAGCTGCCTGGACTCTGCTGCTGTGTCCAAAGGTGATGCAGTTCTCCAGAAATAAACAACTGGAGGAGGGCTGAGGTGAATTTATGACGTGGAGTAAATCCCATGGATAGAAATACTGAGGTTTTTAAAACGTCACATCTCATTGCATTTGGTTATCCTGACCTCTAACATCTTGTATTTTAAGCATTCTGTGTACGATTACTACTCAACAACATCCCGAATCAAATAGGAAGAAGCAATGCCTTTACAAGAACTTGGATGCAAATACCATAATAGCATACCCAGCAGCGCACAAACATGGAAAAATAGGATGACAAATTCAAAACAGAGATGAGACCAGACTGACAGACTGACAACACGCTCACAGCATGACACAAAAACAGCTTTAATACAAATAGCCTGGCTAGAGCAATTATGGTATTAGTTGTGGCTGTTGTATGATTTTTTTTGTTTATTGTACCAGGAGTTAGGGTTAGGGTGTATATGATCTCACTTACAATAAAACAAAGTGTGACTTAATTTATTCATAAAACCCTTTTACCATATTTCTAAAAATAAAATACTAGCTCAGAAATTATATTTCTTCGACAAGGAACAAAGTGACGTATTTTGTAAAAAGGATTTTAAAAAGATGATGGTAATGTTGTTTTGTAAACCGTATCTATGGTGATCTACAAGTCACAAAACTAATCAATAGACTGTGTATCAGGAAACCAGAAACAACCACAGTCACCACCCTGATGAAAGCAAGATAGCTGAAAACACTTGGTGAATTGAGTGTGTTGTACTGGAGAAGAGTTTTAATTTAGCAAGAAGCAAAGTGGACCAATCCCAATGCAAAGTATGAACAGTGGTAATAAATCGGTTCAGATCAAATTCAGATCCTCATTTCAGCAGTTCCTTGCAACAAAGGTTATTTTCCAGGCTTTGACACCTAACAGCAATCAACTACTCAGCAAACAGCTTTGTAAAAACAATTTGTCTTTTGAAAAAAAGAGAAATTTGCACACTTAACAGAGCTTTGGGGTTTAACGCATTCACAACTTGTGTTGTGCACCTGAATTAGAGATGATGCCACTGCTCTAAGTCCATATAATGGACTTTGTAAGTGGTGTCATCTTTCAAGGTGGCGCCCTTGACCATATATAGATTCCTTGAAATTTCTTTAAATCCTCAAGATTTATGGGGGATAAAGTCAAAGGCAGGGTGCACATACAGTAATCTTCCCTGTCATGGTGTGTCTTTACAATAATTTTTCTAACACGCAGAGACTTGCATATGATTTATGTCACCTGCTGGGTGGAGGTATGTTCAAATGTTGAAAACGACTTTTGACTACTACAGTACTACATACTGTATGGGAAGCTGTCCTCTGTGTGGATATACAGCAAAACTGACAAAGTATTTAAAGTCTGTTTCGTTAAAGGTTTTGATCAATCTTAAATAGAAAATGATACAGCATAAGGCTTTCAAAAAGTATTGATACTTTTTAATTAATATAATATTCATTAATTATAGCATTGAAAGTACCAAAGCTAATTCTTTAAAAGATCCAAGTGCTCATTCAAAATCTCAGTTCAGTTATTACTGTCAGCATCACAGAACCAGACAGTGTTCAATGACTTCTTCTGTACTAGCACTGTGTGCAGGTTGTTAATTTAAAAAAAAAAAAAAAAAAAATCCTATTTTGTATTCCTGGGACTCATTTTGCAGTAGTATCGGAAGAGGTATTGAGTATTGTTTTTTTCTTTTGGTATTGTATTGAATTTTGCAACTCTAATCTGATGAAGACACAGATGTGTTGACAGCATATTAGGTGATATGTCTTGAAACGGTTGATGTTTTAAACCACAGCTTCTGCAATGTGGGATGTTGAGTAAGAAGGTATTCTTGAAAGGAGTCCCCACTAACCAGTGACAGCAATTAAATGCATACACAAGTCTTATCTTATTGGTAAAACTGTTGTTCTGACTTTAAAAACAGTTGCAAAATTCAATAACAGCCCGTGCAGTGGATATAAATAATATATACGTTGGGGAAATTACATTACGTTTATAAGAACATTTTGTGAAAACAGTTCAGTTCCCTGTATAGAAATGATCTGGATCCAGAGGTCCACATTTTGGAAAAGCCAACATGTTTATTCAGCCACATGTGGTCTGTCTAACATTTGTTTCATTGTGGATTTTGCTGAGTGATACAAAATTTATTAGGACTGCACCCTAATAGTCAGCTAAGTAGTTACGGAGCTTTTCCACTGGCCCTTTTGGCAAACTGTGCCGCACTGATTTGCATTTCCATTTGTTGAGCTGTGCTGTGTCGTGCACATGACGGAACTTCTCTATGGTGGGTTCAAAGCACGCCAGACCCGCCACCAAGTGTGGTGACATCTCACCGACTGCCGCCAACCCGTGACGACCTCCGTCCCCCCTCAAAAAGTGTGTTGCTAGACTCTCATGACTGCAGGAGAGCAAACAGAAAGATGTTTTTCAGTCACTGTGTTCAGCTCTCAATACTTTTGTGGCTTCTAACAGAATCTTGGTAGTTTGAAGTTTAGTTTCTCTCCTGCCTCGCTGTTTATACGTTCAGGTCTCTGCTTTGTTTTACTGTTTAAGGTTCGCTTTCGGCTGTGTAGGAGCTGCGTTAAGTTAATGAAGGCATGCTGACGAAAAGCATTTCCTGATTTTGCTGCTTCATAAAAGCGTTTACATAACAAAATAATGGTAGGCTATTGTGAAAAATTACAGGAAATTAAGTATTTATCCACCATTTTACTGCTGTTCGACTCGAGGTAAGCTCATCTTCAGTTAAAAGACACACCTTCAAGCTGTAACACTGAAGTCACCAACACACTGCTGTTAACTGCTGTATCTGCTATGAGCTGCTTAGTTCAGTTAGCAGTCCTATTAGACTAGGACACAGCATTTGAGACCCACAAAGGCCAGGAATACAGTATTGAGCTGTTTTAATGTTACAGTGGCTCCAACCAGGACTCTGACTCAGACAATGAAGACACGACGGGTTCAGGTGGGGACAGCAGGTGTGAAACGGTTGAGGAGCAAGTTAAGTATACATCATCCAATTCATTCCAAGACTTGTGTGATTTTATACCATGTTGAAATAAACTGACAAAATGTTCAGTCTCCTTGTTGGTAGTACTAGTAGTAGTAGAAGTAGTCATAAATCTGCAATGACTTTTTGACAAAATGGCTTGAACAATTACTAGTTGACTAGGAAAATCTAATACCAGTGACATTGTTTACATGGTTCTCCTGCTTTGCAAAATCTTAAGTGGTCGGCATGAACACATTTTTGGTCAATCTCAGTTGAATTAAAAGTATTTCATAAATATTATTCAAATACTATATCACAGAATTATATCTGATTTTCTGAAGATGAATAATTCTGTAAGACAGCAAACATTGAATACTACCAGGGACACAGATGGCATTATTAGTCCTCTGAATTGGTCCAATAAAATAAAACGTACCGTTTAATTTTGTGAAATAAACTGATTTGAAGCAGCGTTCAGTGTGCAGATTTCTCTCTTTAAATATTCTTCATATACTCTGTCAAGCACCGGATGCACAAAGGTAAACAACAGCCATGCACGAGGGTAGAAATCAGATCAGCTTCACTCACCTGCCACTCGTGCTGCTGCTGGTACTGCTGACCGAGTCTGAACTGGAGGAGCGGCTGCGAGAGCCTGACCCGCTGTGGGAGCGTGGAGGACGGGTGGCCTGACTCGCCAGTCTCTGAGGAGAGGGATTTCGCGAATGCGTTGAGTGTGGGGATCGGCTGCGACTGTGGCGGTACGACCGCTCCCCGCGCCGGCCCCTGTCCTCCCGGTAAAGGTCCCTGTGAACCACACTGGCCAAAGTAAAAGGTTCCCTGGCACGAGACTCATAGCGAGGCTCTGGCGTCTCAAAGCGACAAGGGCTCCTGCTGTGGGAGCGGTAGAAGCCGACTCCACTGGATGTAGATCCTCCGCTTCCTCCCGTCGTGGCCACCGCCGATGCACCTGTCCCCGTGTTGCCAGCAACAGCGCTAACGATAGTTCCAACGACTCCCGACGATACCGTTGTACCACTTCCACTGGAGGTCCCAGACCCGCTCCCAGCTGTGCTTAGAGTCCTCTCTCTTGCATCACGATAATAGTCTGTTTCATAGTGCCGCTGGCGTTCGAAACTGCTACCAGGACGCTCGTGATGTCCGTAGGCACTGTGATCGTACGCCCGATCCCGACTTTCAGTCGTCCTAACAAACAGGAAGAGAGAACAACATCACATTACAGTTACATTTAAGACATTTAAGGAAGCTGTTAGCATCAGACAGAGGACAAACAGAATTATCAGGTGTCTCTGGTGGGTTTTCCTTAATTAGACACACGGGAAGACAGGGCATTGAAGTGTTTTGAGAAAGGTAGTTTTCAAACATCTAAAAAAGAGAATTATTTTACAGCCTACTGACTTAACTACAAGGGGGTTTTAAATGATTAACTGCTTGAGACATCTGAGCATCTGGTCTTAAATGTTTTTTTCAACCTAACAGTTTATGGCTTGGAGATGAAAAAATGTATCAGATCTTTCTGCCGTCATACCAACCTCTTATTTCTACAGCAAAAATGCTGGTAGGCAGGTCTTTCACAGACGAAACCTTTAAGCTTATGTTGTTTAAAACCGCTTCTCTTTGAATAGAGATGTTTTCCCGTTCATTAGTTTCCCTCTTTAAGCATCAAAGTAACTACTAAACCCTAATGTTAAATGCAACACATCATGTTGAAGATACAATCAAAATAGGACACTCAGAGGAGATTTTTAGCAAAAGGCATGCATTCAGTGTTCAATAGAACAAATCTGCAGCTTATTTCAAAGTTTAATTGCAGGATATAACGGACTTGCACGAGGATTACTTATAATAAAAAAGGATTTACATGAGAGATTCGAGCCATTACAGACTGTTAAGTCATTCTTGTCTTGTAACATCTAGCAACTGTAACAAAGGGACACTTTTTGAGGCGTTTTATCATTTATCTGAGAGGCTTTGTTGAAGGTGACTTATGACAAGCCTTTTGTTTATAATGTTACACAATTTGACACCACTTGTTCTCCTGAAAGCTCTTCAAAGCATCTTTTGTGAGGATGCACATTAGAAACGGTGCTAATAAGGACATTCTGTTCAGACCTGAACATCCTCTTACTGAATAAAGCAATCAGAATTTAATTTGGTAATACGACTGCTGTGTCATTACAGCAGTCATATTACCCAACTCCCCGTAATGAGCGGGACAGGACAGCAATTACCACTGTTTGAATTCAGATCAAATTATAATCAGCAAATTAGCCATGATGTTCCAACACAGGGCGGAATATGGTTTAATATAATATACAGTTACAAACCCTCATTAAACTGGTCTTTAAATATGAGACTATATTTTATTCTTTGTCCAGTTCAAACGCATGGATGGAAAAAAAAATAAAAAAATAGCAAACAAACCTCAACTGTCAAAATGGTAAAAACTTTTTGTTACTAATGTGAGCTGAATATTCCTTTATGATGTACTACAAAAACATACAGTATCTTTATATTGTGTGACAATGCAAAAAAGTTGCAAGTCCCTTAACCAAGAGATGAAAATGAAATTGATCAATCGATTAATCATTAATAATTAATAAGATCCAAGATGCATGTTTTTTTTTTCTTGTTTCTGTTTTTCCTTCTCATTGTTTTCTCATTTTAAAGTTTCCTTATTCATCAAATGGCTTCACCAGACAAAGTGATGTTAAATGAGGTGCGATTACAGCCATCACTAGATTATCAATTTATTATTAAGTCATCAGTTAAATTCTTAACGGCAATCAATAATTAATCATTAACATCTCTATACTGTATACATATATAAAGTACATACATAAACCATTTGAAAAAGTTACTTCTGATCCTACAAAAACATGCTACCATATTTCATTTTTGCTATGTGACTTGTATCTAAAACCATCAACTAATCAATGCTGTATTGATGAATATACAATAGATAAAGGTAATGTAGCATTGAAAATAAAAATTAATATAGTTGGGAAAACCAACTAGGGCTGCAAGTATTAACTGATTAGATGTCAACTATTAAATTAATCACCAAGTATTTTGATAATTGATTTGGTTTGAGGGTTGTTGGTTTTTTTAAGAAAAAAAAAGTCAAAATTCTCTGAATATGTGAATATTCTCTGGTGCCTTTACTCTTCTATGACAGTAAACTGAATATCTTTGGGTTATGGACAAAATAAGACACTTGAGGATGTCATCTTCACAGAACAAACAACTAATCAATTAATCGACTAAATAATCTACAGATTAATCAACAATGAAAATAATCGGTAAATGCAGCCATTAAACCAACCGATGTACACAGCGTCTTATTAGACTAGTATTCTACTGCCCACATCGTCTAACTGCAGCATCCTTTAGTTTGAGACTGGGCAGGGACTACGGTCCCTTGTTCTTGGTACTGCAACCTTTTCCAACTCTCACTGTCTCCTTCCCCAACCCCAAATATTTCCTGTCCACTTTCAACTATCCAACAAAAGCAAGAATGGCTGAAGAAAGAAAAGTGTCATATAACTAGAATCTAAGTTTCATGAATGAAATGATGATGATGCTCTGTCACATTTCAGGGTGATTAATTCAGTTTATCACGTGTGAGAAAAGAGGTATGAAATTAACAAAATAAATAAATAAATAAATAGCCCAACCAATTCCCTGGATGGGATTTATTAATTTCCCTTGCTGATAATTGATTGAGGCATCCAGATCTTTTGGATCTTTGATTGATTTGGACCATTAGAGATGTTTTGATTACATCTGTGTAAAGATGTGTCTATCCAGATTTTGCTTGCTTACTGGCTTGCATGCTGCTAATCTGTCTACGCCAACAGAGAACTGTAAGTACAAATCAAAGGCATCTGCAAGACGGAGAAACTTCTGAAACTGTTTATCTCATTAAAGAGGCGTTGGAAGCAGCCCTTGGTTAGTATTTTCTTAATGACAGTGGAAACGGGGGCACAAAGCTTTCTGTTTTGAATCTCAAGCAATTGTTTGTAATTAGTCCCTTCATCGACACACGGCACATGTTTTTTTTAGGCTTCCTTTTGTGATGTTTTTAGTTACTGATTTTCCTAATTTCTTGTGCTTGACAACTTTGAAGGATGTGCAGTGTAGTGTTTTTCATCTAGAAATGTTGTGTGAGTTGCTCTGGATGATGGAAAAAAAATTGTATACCATTTAATAGCTGAACACACTGCTCAATCTTTTTTTGGTGTGTGTCTAAAAAAGTCTTGGGGGGCGATTAATAGAGGATGCAAATACTGTATATGAATTTCCATAGCTAAAAACAGTTACAGAAATGAGCTGCCTGCATCTCAGTCTGAGCTTTGGGTTACGAGAGGTGCTAATAAGAGGCTGCTTCCATTTCTCTAAAGATATACGACACGAGCGTCTTCCTCTGCATCTCTGATGCCCTGTGATGTCTTGAAAGGCATTTTGCTAAATGATCCATAAGATGAGTTTCTTAAAATGCCCAACCTGACCTTTACACCTGACAAAAAATGTGTCACACATATTCACACTCACACTTTACTGCCATACTGGAGAGGGCTTTGATGGACTACAGTCATCCCCTAAGCTTAACCCTCTGTACCAAACGATAAACCCTTTAACCCTTTGAAAAGGTATATGTTTTTCTTTTTAACTGAGCGACAACTGCAGCCTACACCAAATGACATTTACGGGTTGCAGAGAGCAATTATGCTGTGCAATTACCTGATACATACAATGTGACGTGGCTGACCTGGAAATATTCATCTGACATAAATGTAACCTATAGACACAACATTGTTTTAGGTCATATATGTTCTTTCCATTAGAGGCTTTTACCACGAGGCACCAGAACAAAAGGCTGCGTAGTGGTGGTGTCCTAAACCAATTTATCCTCAACATCCAGGAGAATATGTCTGTACCTCACTGCACTATACATAAAGTACAGCAGGTCAGGGGCAAATTCTGTTTCAGCTTATTTGATTTAATCATCTGTGTGCTGGATTCATGAATAACATCTATGGCACAACGATGTCTGCTGTGAAAGTGATGGATTACCTTGACCCCCAGATGCTCTCGAAAATGCTAATTTGGTGGTGCAGGCTCACTGCTCAATAGATAGCCTTCAATTTCACTTCAATTTCACTTTACACAAAACAGGTTCTACATTATTCATGGAGCTTAAAAATAATTCAGTTAGACTTTTTTTGGGGCTGAATTTCCATCAGTGTTTGATTATTAGTCTGCTCTGGTGCATGCTAAGCACATCAACTGTTTTGGGATTACGTGAACGGCATAATTATGAGGATGCATTCCAGCAGCATGCTAAAAAGGCGTCTTATGTGGTGGCTCAGTCGTGTGGGAGCAATACATGCCTATCAATTTGATTCAAAATTTCCAAAACTATAATAAGCAGTTTATTGTTAAACATCCGTCAGCCATGCAGACTAACAGTTCACTGTGCAGCTGTGGAGCACCCCATGTCCTTGCAGGCTAAAGCACAAACCATGAAGCATAAATCTATCACATTACATCTTTATATTGATACCCTTAATACGACTCTAATACTGAGAAATCGATAGTATCAAAAGTACTGAAGCTTATTCAAGACCTCAGTTCAGTTCAGTCTGTGTTGCTCTGCCTGAAATTTGGCTTGTGGCAAAACCAGACAGTGTTCAGTGACTTTTTCTGTACCAGCACTGTGTGCAGGTTGTTAATAAAACAAAAGAAAAAAAGATAGGCCTGTACTATTTCGCCTGCCAAGGACTTTTTTAGCTTCCTGCTGTGATATTGAAAGAGGTATCAGTTATCATTTTGATACTAATTAATACTATTGAATTTAAGTTTAAAATGCTGGTGTCATGACATCTGTAATTGTGTAAATTTTACAGAAACTCAATATAAGTAACCATTTATAAATATAACAATTTGATTGAGATGTCTATTTTGTGGTAATCCAGTTAATTAAATACCTGACAAATCAAGGTAATCCATCATCCTCAAGCAACAGTCCTGTAAACACAGTACTTCAATGAATCAGCCCTGCTCAATAATTTGTGACACTACATTTACCAGTTTAATACAACCAGAAATTAACGAGATACCAGAGCATTGGTGGTAGAGAAAAATCTCTGACCATGGACAAATTTCTACCATCGCATGGCAACTGTATCATTTTACTGGCCAACCCTACATGGAGACATGTAAATCCATGTTGGATGGATGTGATCTCTCTACCGGCACATTTCCTGACTATGACTATGGCCAACTGTCTAATAAAAGTGAAATGCTACAAAAATAATTCTAAATTAGTTATATTTCTCAGGAGTTTTAACATAAGAATTAAATTTTCACTCTGTGACAAGTTATTAAGTATTCATATTCAACTCTTTTCCCATAAAAGGACACTGAGGACATTTTAAAACTGCAGCTGCAAGGAACAAAGGACACTAGGGCTGGCGACTAATGGTTATTTTCATTATTGATGACAATACAGATTATTTTTTTAATTAAACTGATCAATCATTCAGTCTATAAAATGCTTTTGTCACTGCTTTTTTTTGCGTAGCGACATTTTAAATGTTTTGTCTGACCAGCAGTCACTTAAAAGTGACAACAGAGAGAAACCAAAAACATCCAGCACTGTTTTGTATTTTTGTGTCATCTAACACTTAAGGGTCCAGTGTAAGATTAGTATGTTTTGATTTGTGTATAATTAGACTAGATACGATATAACTAGATACGACCTTTTGCCGCCACTGGAGGTTCTCCTGCATGCTTGGATGAGGAGTGAGGTGAGGGGTTTGCAATATGGAAGCTCACTGCCAGATGCCACGAAATCCTACACACTGATTTTTTAAGTCAGTAAGTAAATTGTGATTAAAAATTAAACTATGACCTTAACCAGGCTTGAATTGGATATAAGATGTTAACTTAATCATTTATTCATGGTTTCAGACATTAAATATAGACAATGCATTAACTTATTTATTATTTTTTATCTTTGAAATTTTATCTTTTTATGCTTTGAAGTTTTTTCTATCCTTATTTTGTACTCTTGTGCTAATCATTATTGCTTTTCACTGTACATATTGCAAGGGATGATTATGTGACATATTTGTGAATTTTAATAAGGTTCCTTGTGTTATATTAAGACCATGCTGTACATTTATGGGAGATTTCTTTATATCGATAATTCATCATGAATAACGGCTGCAAAATGTCTCTATTCATCTTAAGGAAAACTGGGGACAGGTGCTGAAGGTGGGGTCAGGTGAGGGGAAGAGAAAGGAAAACAATACAAGGTAAGGTATAGATTTCTGCATATAGACACACAGGCAGTATTAACAGTCTATGTACCAGCTACTTCGGTTAGTGGGGAAAAATGGAGAGAGACAGGGGTTCAAACTAGGGGGTTAGAGAGGACAGCTAAAATACACAGGGCAGGACATACCAACCTTTTGAGAGAGTGGTAACTTGACCTATAATTCCAAATACAATCTAGGGAGACAGAACTTTGTGAGCAGAAAAAATGGGCAAAAGTGTTGAGTGGAGAGCGGGAAAAAAATTGAAGCAAAATTGTTCACGTTAGAAAATGTAATCCTCGTCTTCAGGGCAGGAGATCGTGTGTAATTTCGATGAGCTGGACTGTCTGTTTGGATTAAAACGATGGAAACAAACATGGCCTTGTACGGATCCACATTACATTAGGGTGTGTGTATGCTGGAAAATGTCAATTTGAGTCCATATATCCATTCACAAAAAAACCCCCAAAAAAACAGGGTTGCACTTGAGTCCAGTAAAATAAATATCCAGGAGTCCGTCTTCAGCAAGTAGTGCACCGTTGATTTCCAGCAGCAATGATGGAAGTGATGGAAAAATCAAGTCTTGCATCTTCATCTGTGAAGTCCTGCACATTCCACTGTGGCCACACTGTGCTCAGCGGTAAAGTAGTCAAATTCCTTTGGCGGAGTGATGGAAATCTGGCCATGACAGATTAAAAATAAAGAACGTGTCTCTTAACAGTAATCCAGATTCTTGCTGTATTCATTCCCTGGGTGGAGACCAGTTTTGAAGCTTGTGGATGTTCATGTCTGTCGTCTACCTCCTTTACAAGAAGTGGTGGTGGTGGTGTTGGTGGTGGTGGTGAGTCAATGAGAAACAGGGTTCATAGGTGCAACTTAGTTCTCTGGATCTGCGTGTGATTGTATCCAAGGTTTAGTTATAGTTCCACATTCAGGAAAGGAGCAGGTAATCCACAGACATGAGGTAGGTTTTATCTCCAACAGCAACTTTCCAGTCTCAGTTTCCAGCATTCTTCTTTGAATTGTACAATCCAAGCATAGTCCATGTCGGTCCTTGTTAAATCTGCGAGTCTCAGTTGTCGTAAAGTAAAAATAATCTCCACAAAAATAAGGCACGGGAAAAAAAGTCTTTTGCTCACTTGTTTTTGTTGTCTCTACTGAGTTGGATCACCAGTAGAGGTCTCCCAGCACTCAAATTGTAATGCCCTGATTTTAGATATAATCCCAAATAAAACAACAAAAAAAAAATAAAAGAACCATGAAAGCAACCCATACCTTTAGCATGATAGCATCCTTAAGGTGTCTGGTTAATCCAACAGAGGGGGATAAATATCCTGTGTAGGTTATCCACGTGACTCCAGCCCGCGAGAGAGGTGAACACCTCCGTGAGGTGTGCACAATAATCGAAAACCAAATTAGACTAATCCAAACAATGGTGTCTTATACATATAATGTGTGCTCTTGGTTGTTTGGTTACGTGAGGAAAAAAGGGTGACATTAATCCACCGGGCAGGGCACGTAACTCCAGATTAGGGGAATCCCAGGGATGGCCGCTGGACCACTCTCTCTTTTTCTCTCTCTCCCTCTCTCTCCAATAATCCTGGGAAATTTTTACGATATCCAATCTTTGCCCCGCATTTTCCGCAAATGATACATCCACCTCACAGAGATGTTTAAGCTCACAAAGATAATCCCCAACAGCCATATAACCTACCGACTATTCATTTAAGCAACTGATACACTTGTGTACAAACATGCTTATGGAATATCTCGGTGTCTACCTGCAAATCCAGGAGCGCTGGCCGCGCTCGGAGGACTTTAGAGGGCATCCCTACAAGAATGAACTCTCTTTCTCCTCTCCCCCCCAAACAAGTAAATGAATAGATGGTGGGAAGATGCTTGGAGGTAAGGTGTTTACCAGAAACCACGGTTCCCCCTGCCTTCAGAGAAACTTTGTCCACTTACCCGTCTAGTCTGCGTTCATAGCGTCCATCTCTGCTGTGGAGCGACGTGGGGGGCCCATACACGGTCCCCCCTGCCGCCCTTGTGAACCCTGATACATCCCGGCCACGAGAGCCTAAGGACAGACTATCGTCCAGCCCCCTCGCGGCACTAGGAATCGTGCCCGGTTCATTGTAATCAGTGCGCAGGTCTCTGTCCCCCATCTTGTTGATAGCATTGTGAGCCTTCTGAGCACTTTTAATGTCCACAAAATCCACAAAGGCTGCAACTCCACCTTCTGAACCCCTCTTGGGCAGGACCTTGACACTCTCCACACGTCCATATCTGAGGAGAAAGCAAGAGAAAAACAGGGTGATCACTAGGTTTTGAACCAAGGTTGTCAAAAGTATCAGTTCTCTGTCAATGCCCCACGATTAAAAACAATACAATACAAACATTTGTTAGGATCTAAAATACTGATGCTATGAAAAGGACAGATCTAAGTGCACGTTCAAGATCTAAGTTCAGTCTTACTTGGAATTTGGCTTGGAAAATCAGACAGTGTTTAGTGACTTTTTCTGTGCAGTGTGCAGGGTACTAATTTAAAAAAAAAGAGAAAAACATTTTATTTGTGCACCTAGGGCTTCTTGAATTTCTTTTTCTGTGGTATCGAAAAGAGGTATTGAGTATCTTTTTTTTTTTTTACACTATTTGTATCAAAGTTTGAAATTCTGATATCATGACCACCCTAACTGCAATTATGTTGCATCAGTGTTGTGTCCGAACAAGGTGTTCCATTTGAATTCCTAGTGAAAATAATTCTACTTCCCAAATGAAAACATGTCTTTTTTCAACTGCATAGTGCTGAATTCAATTATGTCAGTGTGTGTGTGTGTGTGTGTGTGTGTGTGTGTGTCTGAGGAGGGGTGGGAGGAGGTAAGGTGGCTTTGCTACTCTCATTTTCTGCTCTGTGGTACTTTCTTCTTACAAGGCAACAGTAACCCAGCAACTGGACTTGAAACCTTGGCACACTGCATGTTAATAAATGCATACATTTTCTAACATTAGCATGTTTTGTAGAGGGGAAGGTGTTCTCGTGAGCTTGGAGCTGCTGGAAAGCATACAGATGAGGTTTGGGCAGCATATTGTGACATTTCCTGATTCGCTGTGTGTGGGTTTGAAAAAAAAAATCAATAATGTCTATATGGCTGCTTCTGTTTCACTAGAAGCAGGGCTCCTTTGGTGCAATTTTACATACATTACCCCTTTTCCCTAAAATCAAGATATAATGGAGCTTTTAACAGATGTATATGAGGGTAATCAGCCCATTGTTTCCTTAATAAACCTGTAAATACCTTGTTAAGTGATGCTTGAATTGACTGATGGGAAGTCTATTACACAAAATTTACAAGCCCTGTCTGGGATCACAAAGCCTGCTGCCATCATCTTCCCTCCTCCTGTAAGAATCTTTTGGGAGTGTGTTTTCACTGTCCGACAGAGACAGTAGGGTGCCCATAAATTTATTGGCATGCCAGTTCCCAACATTGAACAGCCTCCGACGCCATTTTAGAAAAGCTGTTCACACTGCTTACTCATTCTGCCGTCCCCCATCTTCAATGACTTCTATCACACATTGGGGCTGTCATGCACCTGCATGCTCTGACTACCTCTGGGTTAACACTGGAGCTGAGGCAGCACGCGAAAAAGGACTCGCCGCCGACACAGTTTCCCCTCCGCTGTTGCAATAGCACGCTGCCGGATCACCATCCCCCAAACATAACGTTACGCACATCATAGCACGGGCTAATGTAAATAAAACGGCATATAGGAAGCCCATTATTGTGCTTTCTGCAGCGGCAGGGGGGCATGAATCAGACACCAACCATATTTGTTGCTCAGTTCACTCGCTGCATCCGTCTACCGTAAATAATGAGACCGAAAAGAGTGCAAAGCACCAAATAAATATCAGTTTATATATTTTACTCGCCGTATGTTAGGGGCATACTGCCGTTCGGTTACAATTTTGTTACCAGGCAAGCAGCTATGAATTGTGTTGGTAATTTAGCAGCTTTCGTCCGATATGGCGACGCCTACACAGTAAAGAAGGCGACGTTGCTCATATAGGTAGACTGGGATGTTTTTCTGGTCTCCAGCACATATGGACGGAGAGGCGGGCTGCTATTTCCTTGACAGCCGAGAGGCGAAGAGGCGAGAGCGCGCAGACAACCGTGAGAGCCCCACAAAAATTCAGATTTACATTTTTCCTCCGTCCGAGCAAGACAACAAAGCGCCAAAAAGCCCGTAAATGGTGCATGGTGCTTTACAAAGCGCATAAATTGAGCTCAATTTGAATATCGTCATTAAAATATTTGGTTTTCCTTAAATTAGATCAGGCTGCAGGGCTGTGCAAGTCAGCAGCAGCTGTGGGAAGCAACGCGGTAATAATGTAGCAAAGACGGTCATTTCTATGTTCATACGCGCACAAAGTAAACACAAGTTACAATGCTGCACATCGGTTACCACGGAGAGAGAGCAGCCTGTTCAATCACAGCCAGTTTGCAACAATGTTGCAGCGTGCATGGCGGCGTGATGTCGCGTCACCTTTTCGGTTTTGATAGATTTAGAGAAAATTTTCCAACAGTTCCGGTGCATTCTGGTAAATAAATAGACATAAAGTGTGCTCTTAAAGCACACTTTGTGCACAGGTGACCTGACAAACTCAGAGAGTCAAGTGAAACACCGGGCACCAGAAACACACAGCGGCAGCACACTTCATACTGTCTGCCAAAGATGCAGACTGTGAAATGCATAGCTTGTACAGTGCTAGCAGCTCGCCAGGTAGGCTGAAGTTTGTTTACACTGCTGTTAGCGTCCTGAAAAATGTGTTTTCTTTACTACTACCAGGTGGGACGGAAGGCTTCATAAAAGTCAAATGGTTACCTGGTGGGAATGTGCAGCCACACACCATGAAAAGGTCGAAAGTTATCACCTAGCCGATAAGTTAGTGGCAAAATGGCAAAACCATATGTCCTGTGCTGGCTGTGTGACTGAAGCGTGCTGCTCGCCGTTTTCTTTCTTATCTCAACTGAAATGCAGCACAGTGTTGTCGCTTATGGAGAGCTGACAGCACAGTTGCCAAATGGGACTTTGCTACAGGGGGGGAACCTCCTGCTTCATCCCGACTTCACTAAAATGTGACACAACACAGAGAGAGATGCTGGCCGTGCACTCGTCGGTACGCTACAAACACACACACATACACACACCAGTGTTTCTACTCACCGCTTGAAGTGCTCAATGATTTTCTCTTCTCGTACATTTTCGGGTAAATTTCCCACCCATAAATGTCTGGTTTCCCGGACCATACTGTGTGCTCCTGCTCCCCTATCATACAGATGAGTTTGCTATGTCAGTTTCTCCCCGTGCAAAATAGAAAATGTCTGCAAAATAAACGCCGGACAAGAAAATAAAAAATCCTCGGCGCAAATCATTGACTGGTCGTTGTGACCCAATGTAAACCATTAGGTTGGATCCCCGCACGCTGTTTGATACTCTTCACTGTTAAAGCGCGATCTTGCACAGCCTCGTGAACGCGCACCGGACTGTTCCCGTGACTAGGCGCGTCCCTGACACCATGCGACCTTTGGGTGTCGAAAGAAAGCATGTAGCTTCCTAAAAAGATGCAGCAACTTCGCTTGTAATGAGAGGCACACACCGCGCAGGCGTGGCTTTGTGTGTGAACTTCTTTTTTTCTCCCCGATGAGATAGTCCTCCGCCCCTGCGCATGCGTGAGAAAACCCCTGGTTGAATGAAGGTGCTTTGACATCTGAGAAGCTTTGACTCACAGGAGGATCCCATCACTGCTAGTTGGGTATGGCATGGTGAGACACTTTGCATACAGTAGAACCAAACGAGCTCCAGTTTGATATTTTTAGAATATTTTGTTATAAAATAATCTATATTTTATTTTATTTTTTATTTTTTATCAATGCACAGACACATAACCCCAAATCTATCAAGTAAGACATAGGCCCACATTTTAAAGAGAGAGGACACTCAGGTTTCAGGTTTGTTGATGTATGTCAATCATTTATCACTCTGACTGATACTAATAATCACAGGGTGTAACGTGGACTGGGCCTCATGTGTACCTGGCTCCAGCCTCCTGTGAACCTGAACAGAGTGAGCAGTTTGAAAAATGGATGGATTGATTAGTCACCACTAACTGCTTTATTTGTCTCCAGAACTAATGTGATATTTTACATCAGTAAAACAACATTACATGTACAGATTCAGTCATACTTAAAGGGACAGTTCCGTTTTTTTGAAGTGGAGTTGTATGAGGTACTTATCCATAGTCACTGTATTACTAGATGGCAGTCAGCATGCCCCCTAGTTGGAGAAGCAGCAGGAGTATCATTGGAAGCAAAGCAATGTATTGCTGTGGACAGGGTCAGCAGCCAAACGTATTTTAGCCCCCCAAAAGAGGCCCACCTACAAGTGTACACTATATTTAGAATATTTTCTCAGTTTTACCTTGCCATCAGACAGCCTTTTCTGAGAGGTTTTGCTGTTTTATAAACTGAATATCTCTCCTTTCAAAGCCACCAAACTCATTTGGCAAAAACAGTGTTTACCTTGCTGAAAACAGGAGTTGCTGGTCTACACTGCCTCGATTGCTTAGTTTTTTGTGTTACTCTGTGACTTCTGTGTTTTAAAAGGAGAGTTTGGACTCACCAACAGATCATGGCAGTGGTAGACCAGCAACTTCTGTGTTATGTGTCATATAATTGTTGATTTCGCCTATGGAGTTTGCTTTGGAGAGAGTGATATTTGACTTACTAAACAATACTATAATGGTGGTTTCCCATCAGAAAAGACTGTCTGATGGCTAGTTTGGATTCACCAAAGCCACACAACAACACAAACAAGCTCACTCATCATTGCAGCAGTAGACCATCAACCTCCTGCATTCTGCCAGGTAAAATTACTGCTTTTGCCAAAGGAGTCTGGTGGCTTTGGAGAATGTGACATTTGACTCAAATAATGTCAGTTTCCTGTCAGAAAAGGCTGTCTGATGGCAAAATAAAGCAGTGAAAATATTCTGCACTTAAACTGATATTGATTTTTAAGGTGACTTAAATATATTTTGTTGCTGATGCTGACTGCAGCTGGTTCTTCAAACTGGGGGTGTGCTGACCATCATCTGCTGTAGGCAGTATACTGACTATCCCAGTACCTCATACAACCCCACTTTAAAAAATGCAAACTATCCCTTTAAGGGTTTGCTGAGTTGACCCCCCTCCATAAGGTCTAAAAAGGTTGTATTGAAGATTTTGACACATATAGCGGAAACTTTAACCTGCAGGAAACAGGAAACTAAGGGTCTGCTGTAGGCGACTCTAAATCTTAATGGGCAGAACATTTGAGGCTATGATGAGCTTCAGTAAAACAATATGATGTTACATAAGTTAAAATCTGTATAGATCTCATTAAAGTTAATTCACTGCTCTGAAGTTAATAGAGCAGCTTCATGAATCTGTAATAACAGAATAGATTACAATCTAAAAGCTCTATTTCAAGAGAGATTTTCGTCATTAACTGTTCCCTTGGCCCATAGAATTAACAGGATATATTAAAACAAACTAAGGGAAAAGTAATGTTCAGAGTCTTGGCGAATGCCAAGAAGCACTGAAGTGTGATTAAGACGCTTTATTTTTCCTTTAGTTTGTCAACGTATAGACAGACCAATTATGATGGTCTGTCAACTGAAAGACTCAGTTTACAAGTCCATAATATTCAACCTAGTTTTGGGGAATTGGAGAAAATCATGTGGTGAGTGACTTCTGTATGCATCATCAAAGCTCACCCATCCATGAAACACAGGACTGCTGTCCTGAACACTTACTCTCTATGAGTCCAACTAAAACTAAAGTCAGAAAGTCCATTTAAAGGGAAATTCTCAAAACATAAGAAGGTCTAGGATTAACGTGTTGTGGCAAAAGGTGTTCAGTCAAACCAAACCCATTTTACATGTCAGTGAGCTGACTTGATATATTCAGAATAAGTCCTAATATTGTTGAGCAATGCATTGTTAGATCTGTTGAGACAATTCATAAAACAAACACCACTCAAAGGAAACAATCAATCAGTAAGATTTTGCTGTCTGATATGAAGAGACACAAAACTATACAGTACACAAAACCAAAACCTGTCCAAACAGGATTAACACACGACTGTGGCAGACATGAGACAACAAGTTATTGATAGAACACTTGAGGTTTACATAATTTGTCTGATTTACACTTTGTATCAACTTGTTGTCCGCCTTTTGCTTGTACCTGCGGTCCATCAGGACAAAACTGCTAATACGCGTGGGATATAATGTCGTGGAGGCTATAAAGTCAAAAACTTTGACCTGGTCTGAGCTCTGCTTTAAGCTAATAAGTAACATGAGCAACTGGGTCCACGTCCAAAGGTTCAAAAGACCAGTGGTGATAAGCACTGATGAGGGGTAAATAAAAGCTGCACTATTCTTTGTGTGTTTCTCCAAAGACAATCCCTGTTCATAACATTTTATGACAGTACCTGTCTATGTGTAAATTACGTAGCCTAAAAGATCATTCCAACCCAATAAATGGGTCCACATGTGTAAATAAAATGCTGGCTTTCAGTTCTTTTACTCCTCCTCAGTACGGTTTGCTCATACTGGAGCTGAAGGTAACTTTTAACCAATAGAAACCCATTGTTTAGTTAAAGTTTGGCATTGAAAAGCTCTGTTACTACACTACAGCATTATTCTGCTTTTGTTACTATATTAAGCGCTCATATTAAAGGTAGAACTGCGCCTGCGTTAAAATGCGGTAACAGGGGACTCGCTGGACTGCTGTGCGCATGCGCCCAGCGTGCCTATCAGATGAGAACAGAAAAGTCTGGAAGTCTCCAGAGGAGGTGACAACAACTGCTCAGTCATTTCAATGGGCATTTTCACCATATTCGGGTGCTCATGGAGAACGTCCTCCCTGTGTCTGCTGAATCCGTCCTGATGTGGAACTTTATTCAGTTAAAAGTCTAATAAACCTATGGGAGTACAATTTCCTATTTTGGTGGATCGACTAGACACCATAAACTAAATTTCCTCGTCAGTGATTCTCAGACGTGGATTATCTTGGGAACTGGACCGCCAGGCTTAATGTGCCCACTGTAATTTCACACGCCTTGTTTTTTGTGACACGGAATGACGGGACTGATAAAACAAAAACCTTCTCCTGGAATATGTTTCTGTCAGCCCACTGCTTTCAATAAAGACACATCTCATGGGCACAATACCGGCGTCAAAATGTGGATTTAATTCGATGTGTGTGTGATAGACAACCTCTAAATTGTCACAAAGAAGCCAGGTTGTCATGTTACTGAGAAAATGTATCAAAGAGTCGAGTGTAAAGGTGGTGACAGAGTAACAAACGTCTCACAAAGCCTGTCGGATGTTAAAAAGCGAATAAGGTGTTAGCACGCAAAAAATGTCTATTAATGTAGGGTACTGAGGTTTTTTAAAATTCCTCTTTGTCCGCAAGAATTTAGATGGAGCTAAATCAGAGAAGTAACAGCCTGTCCTTTGTCTAACGCCATTTTGTGTGACTTTACAGCTCTAACGTTGTCGTCAGCCATTTTGCCTTTTCTTTTCAACCAGACGATCTCTGGAGAGAGACGACAAAAGCGGAATGATATTTACTGGCTCAAAGGTTGCGTGGACAAGAAAGCTAACCGAGAAAATGACCACAAAATAATAAGCTTACCCAATTTCCTAAGCTGTTTGGGAGGAAGTTAATGTTTGCGTTTGTTATGAACGTTTACAGCTGACAAGAACTGCGTAGCAACGTTTTTTGTTTTCTGCATTCAATTCATTTATTTGCAAAAGTATGTAAATGAATTGTTTCATGCTAATCCTTTGGCGTGAGCTGTGCGTGACAGTCTCATGAATTTTACCCCCTTTGAAAATTTGAATGTAGCTTGAGTAATGTCCATTCTGTATAATATTAGTTAATATTTTCTTTTTGTCAAATATTTATGTGTGTTATTTTGATTTAAGATAAAAAGAAAATTGTTCTTCCATAGTTAAAATCTGCACACAAAAAAATACAGTGGCGTTTTTTCTCCTTCCTTAAACCACATTATTGGGGAAACTGATTTCTAGCAGCTTGGTTTGATTAAAGCAACATAACACACACATTATAAACCTCACTTGTTTTGACCCTCATCCATCAGTAGGCCGTGAAAGGGTTACAAAACAAAGCCTGAGGCTCTGAGGCCCCACAAAGAAAATTTGGAACAATGACTCTCTCTCCAGGAGTAGCTGGCATGCCAAAGTCTCTCCAAGATTACAGCTTTAATTCATCCCAGAGGTCACACAGACTCCTGGAATAACACCCAGAACTGGAAGTTTGTCACCTGAATTGGTGTTAATGAAGTGACAATTGCAAAGAAAATTAGATTTATAAGAGAGTAACTGACGAGAAGACACATACCCGGTGCAGTTTGAAAAGAGGCACAATAATAAAAACTGTAGAAGAAGATTGCACTGTGGGCCACGTTACTATTCCACTTACAGAGTGCTGGAAACATTTTTTTTTATGAGATTGAATTTCCAAATCATGTTAGTCATAATATGCTCCTTGGAGGTTTTAATGAAAAAATATCACGGTCTAAATACAAAAGCATTCATTGTTGATGTAGCCCCAGTAGGACTTAACATTAATAAGTGCAATTAAAAAGAAGTGCATGTAGTTTTCCCAGTCCCAGAGTGGCTATCTCTGATGCTCCTTCTCATGTGCCGGTGGTCTTCGTCGACGCTCTCTTTTTACATAGTCTCTACAATCCTCTTCTTCCTGCGTGCAGACAAAAAAATATGACAGATGAAATACATAATATAAGATGGTCCTAGAATGTAATACAATATACTGTATAAACAAGCAGGCCAGGAATATTATTATTATTATCGTATTTTTTATTATCTTAATCATTATTATTTAAAAAATATAATATATAGATAATAAAAATATTATACTATACTTTTTTTGGAAAATGTCAACTTGATTACAACTCTCTTTGAGATTAATCTTACTGAAAATAGTTTTATTTAGGTTTAAATTATTTTATTTATTTAATGTAACTAAATACAATTTTATACACCACATAGAGTCAATATACTTTTAAAGCCAGTTCAGATAAAAATCTGCTTTTTTTTTTTTTTTTAATACAACCACTGCATCAACAGTGTGTGCTTTTATTTGAAACTCTGAACTATTTAATCAGGCTAGCTCAGTGAATTAGAGAATACTATGACCTGAATCTGTCTTGGGGATCTTAAACCTTCTCCACCTGGGATCCGAGTTTGAGAAGTTCAGTCTCATCTTGGGACCCAGTCTAATGAACACATTGATATTCTGCCCCAGTTTTCAGGGTCCCGGTGGACATAAAGTGCTCTCGGCCCTGCGTGCTGCTTCCAGGGAGACTCACTGACCTGCGAGGATGCTGCATCCAGCAGATCCATAGTGGGGATTAGACAGCTGGCCTCACCCAGGAAGCACATTAGGATGTGAAGCACGTCGGCCCAGCGTCCAACAGTCAGCATCAGGACCATCAAACCGCCGAGACGCACCACCACGGTGTTCAGGACGGCCTGGCTGCCAGGCAGACGGTGCTGGTCCTCTGCAGAACCAAAACACGGCATTAGAGGGAAATATCTGGTGAATATGTATTTTAGGACAGGTTAAAACATCAGGATGCTAATATTAATACTGGTCAGACAAAACCAGTAAGAAAGGCATCAAACCAATGAATTGATAATTGTTTTCTTTAAAAGCTGTGGCATTATTGAATGTCCTGCCCATTCTGACCAATTTTGCATTGCACCCTGATCTCTGATATGGTTTCCATCTGACATGTCTCTCACCCTGCATGTATACAACTAGCAGTGTGTAGCAGATAGTCAGTGGTGTCCAGAACCTGAGGGCCTCTGATGCAGAGAGGAAGTGTTTATTGATGATTGATACAGCAGCCACCACAGCCACAGTGAAAGTAATGATCATAGTCCTGCACAGCATGGGCAGCAGGCAGCGGCCTGATGTGAGGAGGCCGATGCAGATGCCGCAGTAGCGCTGTGAGCTGTGGAGTTTATACAGAGCCATGACATGGTGCAGCAGGAGAGTGGCCTGCCTAG
Organism: Lutjanus campechanus; assembly: GCA_027495735.1. Lineage (NCBI taxonomy): Eukaryota > Metazoa > Chordata > Actinopteri > Lutjaniformes > Lutjanidae > Lutjanus > Lutjanus campechanus. The sequence continues at coordinate 7,193 of JAJHUR010121299.1, read as the reverse complement.
CCAGGAACCAGCTGAGTGCGGCTGCCAGGACCAGGCATAGCCAGCGCTGCGATGCCCCCTCGTGGAGAAAGTGCAAACTGCAGCTCAGGGCACAGCCCAGGGAGAACTGGCTCTGAACTAACAGCTGCTGTAGAAATTTCCTGGACTCCTGGGGAATAAAGGAGGATATGAACAGAACTGATGGATGAATCAAAACAGATGATGAGCTGTTTGTTATAATCGGTACCATGAGTAATCATGACATGATAAATCGCAGAAATTAGCTCAGCAAAATTGAGCAGTTGATGCAACAAACAATTCAGTTGATGCAGTTGAGCAGTGGTTCCCAACTTTTTTCCTACAGGAACCTTTTTTCTATCTTTTAGTAAACCGAAGACCCCTGACTAAGTGACATATTTTATGGATATTTAATTTCATATTCCGTTCATAACAATAACAGTACAGAACATCTGGTAAACTGTACAGTTCACCCAACCATGTCAGCTAACACAATAACTGCAGGAAGTTTGTGTAAAACAAGCAACTTGGATGAATTTTGATCAGATTATTTCAAGTCAAGTCAAATTTGTAGCTTAAGGGGGCACCCTCTGGACAAACTCCCCACTCAAAAAAAAATTAAAAAATTTAAAAAAATCCTATGAATATTGCATCAGACATAATTTTTCCTGATATTTGTACAAAAATTAATACAATTCTTTATCTGTATTATGTATTTTTTAAATATAGGCCTCTATGACAAATTTAGTGTTTTTGGCCCATTGACATAAATAAAAGATGGATGCTGCATCTCTGCTTCCTCCCACTGTACAAAACTGAGGCCAAAATATCCTGCATACAAGCTCTGCCATCTTGCGCTGGTGACGTAGTTTGGAGCGCAGTAGTGGTCAGGGTTGGAGCCGTGCTTTCGAGCTCCTGCCCACACAGCCGGCCAACTCAATCGCGAGCCGGGTTCAGCCGTCAATCATGACATGAAACCCTCTTTTTATAGCACTGAATAATTCATGAAACTAACTAACAAACTGGTGAGACAAATGAACACTTGAACAAACATCAGCATGATAAGAAAATGACAGAAACCATCTTCAAGAAAAAAATATTTGACGTGTACTTCGAAGTTTTAATTTGGCCAGTATTCTACCTATTAATACCGGGTGGTTGCAGGATTTATGATCAGTACTGCAGCCAGCCACCAGGTGGTGATCAATATGCTTCGGCTTCACGGTTGTCTCATGTTGTCCATACAGTCAGTGGCATGACTATTGTTCTATTTGATCTTTGGTTGTTTTAACTGCGTACTTTTCTAATACAGGACGAGGCTGTTTAGCAGAGTGAAGGCTCTTTGAATATAGCTTGTGTTCAGGCCTTCACTGTGCCCTCATCCTGTGAGATGTTTTTTTTAAGTTTATATCTCATATAACAATTAAATAAACTTTAACTTGGGCGGCCTCCAAGTGGGGGTTGGGACACCTAGATTGGGAACCAGTGCATGTGAATATCAGGCAAATTTTTTTATCGTGTCATTAGTTTCTTACTTGTCCAGCTGTAACCCATCCAGAGACTGCTCGAAGACAAAACTCTAGTACGACCAGCGAGGCAACACGGGAGCCCACAACAGCCAGCATCCCAGTCACAAAGAAAAACTGTAGTGTCCCAGAAAGTCCAGCTTTAGTTCTTCTCTGATGACTTGTTGTCCTCTGACTTGATGCATCTTTATCATTTTTATCACTCCAGCTGTTACAAGGGAAAAACAAGCCAATAAAAGTGAACTGTAAATATATATTTTGTATATTTAAAGTAGATGAAAATAGTTAAAACTTGAAATCTTGCAAGCTAGTCAGGTTTTGCAACCTAAAGGAACAGTTCAGCCCAAAATTAAAGATAGATATTTTTCCTCTTAGCTGTAGTGCTATTTATCATCTCAATAATTTTGGTACGAGTTGTGCGTGAGTTTTGGAAACATTGGTGGTAGAGAGGTCTGCCTTCTCTTAAATATAATGGAGCTAACTCATGGTGCTCAAAGCACCAAAGAAATAGATTTGAAAAACTCAACAGTGGTGTCTCTTTCCAGAAATCATGGCCCGGATAATCAAGATAATCCACAGACCTTGTTGTGAGCAGTTTCATGTAGGAACTACTTTCTTTCTATCAAACCACACCCACCAACTGTATCACCACACTAGCTAGCTCAGTGGTGCTAATGTTATGGCTCAGATCTGAAAAGATCATCTCATGGCAAAGTAAAGCAGTGAAAATATTCTAAATATAGCGTACACTTAAACTGATACTGTCTTCCAACAGCAGTACTCCTGCTGCTTCTCCAAGCTGGGGGTGTGCCGACCACCATCTACTGTAGTTAATACTCTGACTATGGATAAGTATCTAATACAACCCCACATCAAATAATCTGAGCAATCCCTTTATTGTTTACATCCCACACTGTCATGAACATGAGCCTCTCATCCATGAGTAGATGCACGCTTTATTCTGTGTGGTGATACGGTTGGTGGATTGTTGTTTTATAGAACGAAAGTAGTTCCGACATGAAACTGCTCACAACAAGGTCTGTGGATTATCTTAAGTAACCAGGTCATGATTTCTGAAAAGGGCCATTGTTGTTGAATTTTTCAAACATATTTTTTTGGCACTTTGAGCACCACAAGCCCAGTGCCATTTGGTCCCATCACATTTGAGAGAAGAGAGACATCTCTGAGGGTGCATCTCCAAAACTCTGCAACACGCAATAAAACAATCTAGATGGGTAAATAGCACTACAGGCAAGAAGAGAAATATGTGTTTTTGATTTTTGGGTGAATTGTCCCTTTAACACCAAATTCATCTTCATGCACAGATCTATTAATAGACAATATCCTCACCTCTCCTCCTCGAGGAATAAGTGCACTCTCATCAGGGAGCATAGCACAGAAATCCCACATGCACCCACCAGTCCTGCAGGTCACAACAACACTGAACTTATAACCAATAACACACTCCAGCCACCCACTGTACTGCTGTTAAGAAACAGCCTGTAGCAATGTGGACATCGGAGAAAATGAACAGATGAGGAGCTCACCTTGAAGAAAACAATCCAGTGGGTTTGTATCTAGAATGCACCACCCCGGTAGGAAGGACGTCGGAAGAAATGACGTGATAAAGGATAACATTGTTCTAGATTTTAACTAAAAGGAAGAAATTTTAAATTAAAAAAATCACAGGTTTTACAAAAATGCATGAACGTTAGTCCAAGTTAAGCAATCCCACACTCAGGGGCCATATTTTGTGGTTATTCCTGATCGGGTTACAGTAATGTGGAGTATCAGCTCAGCTCTTCTGTTTATTGCCTCAGCGCTGAGCTTTGCTCATGCAGAAGCCTGCTCTGTGTCCTGTACCAAAGGTCATCTGAGTGTCGGTGGAGCAGAGGCCCTCAGCAGCCTGACTCATAACAAGATAATGGAGGTTATTGCACCATGGCAAATACTTTACGCTCTTAAATGATGGCAGGCGTTAGTTGTGCTCTCAAGTTGTCTGCAAGCTAAAGTATAAACATTGATCTAACAAGAATTTCATCTTGAAGTTCTGTTTGGAAAAAATAATATTTTGCCCATTGCAATACATCAAACTATTAGTAAGGTTAAATTATGTAGAGATCTTTGCTATAAAACCTATACTCAGTTGTATGATTCTTGTGTATGTCCCATCCTAGATTATGCTGTGGGGGTCTGGGGTTATTGTAAGCAAACTAAATGTGATGCAGTGCAGAACAGAGCTATGCGCTGTTTTCTGGGCGTGCACAAAATGGTCCCAAAACTTGCAGTATGTGGTAACATGGGCTGGGAGACATGGTGCGACTATGGAATAGATTAATTAATATGCCCGATAATAGACTTGCAAAACAAATTTTCTGTTGGGACTTTTCAAATAAATACTCTTGGACAAGAGGGTTTGCAAAAATTTGTGATGAAGTAGGTCTTCAATATATTTTCAGAAATAAATTGTTGTGTAATGTTAGTCAAATTAAAACAATCATATTTGAAAATTATAAACAGAAATGGTCAGAAGAAATTCTGTGTAAACCAAAACTGAGAATGTACAGTAGGATTAAATGTATTTACCGACCTGAGCACTATGTCACCCTTAACCTGACCAGAGCACAGAGATCTGTCTGTGCCCAGCTGAGATGTGGTATCCTGCCTTTGGCAGTGGAAACTGGTCGATTTCATTCAATTCCAGAAGAGAATAGAAAGTGTCGTCTGTGTGACTTGGGAGAGGTTGAAAATGAAATGCACTTTTTGTTCTATTGTCCATTATACCACAACTTAAGATACAGGCTTTTTCTCAAAATGTCTGATAGACTTAAACATCTGTTTACAGATGAAGTGTTTCTCTTAGCTCATTTTGTGCTAAATGCTTATCAACAGCGCACAAGGGCACTTTTTATTTGATGGGTTTAAAAGGCACAGTGATGTGCCTTGGATATGTTTCAAGGTATGTGGATGAAATTCTAAGAAACAGGGCTGAGTCCTCAGTATTTGATGTTAGATTGTTTTTGTCATGTAGGAAGTGTACCTTTGTTTTTTTTCGCCCTGTCTGTATTTTGATGTTTTGCTCCTGATTTGTCTTGTCTTGTTGTTTGTGGTATCTTATAAGCCCATGAGGGCTGGGCACCTTTTTGGTGCATGACACTTTGAAAAATAAATTACCTACCTACCTATAAATCATCAAATTGTATCAGAAGGCTGTACAATCTAACACACACACACACACACACACACACACACACACACACACACACACACACACACACACACACAAACAGGGAAAGGGGACAAGCCGGTAAACCTCTGAGCAACACAAATAACAGACATGTGCTTATCTTTTGAGGAAAAGGAACTTAAATATAATCTCAAAATATGCAACACAAAGCCAAATTTCAACTCATGCGTGGAATACTGGGCCTTAGGTGAACATTTGAAGTTAACCTTTCTTTCCAAAAGGTAATCATACAAAGACAGAGAGACACAAAAGAACAACAGGGTTATAAAGGTATCACAAAGAGACAAAATGACTAAAGAGACACAAAAGTACTACAAAGAGGCATAAAAATACCACAAGGAGACAAAGCATCTACAAAAAGACTGAAAACAAGCTCAAAGGGACATAAAACTATGACAAACAGTGAGAAATGATCACAAACAGGCAGTGTCTTTGTAGTCATCTCTTTCAACTTGAGAATGCTGCTATAAAGGAGGGGTGGGCTGCCGTTTACATGTCTTTACTCTCTTATCTCATAATCCGTCCATGTTTCAAGGATATGTTTTATTATAGGATCAGCAACACCATCCATGTTAGTTGTTTGCATTGCCTGATCCTATGCTAAAATGTTAATGTTACATAGTAAATATAATTTTTTTTTTTTTTTAAAATATTAATTTGACAATCAACATAAAGAAACATGGGACAGTTCACCCCAGTGATTTTGGGGGTGAACTGTCCCTTTAATGCCCTAAACCCTGGAGCCATCTTTCACCCTTTAACCTGACACTGGTGTAACACATAATACAAACACTTTAACCATCTGATGTTTTTCACATAAGTGATTTCCCCCAGTGTGTTCAAATCTATGTGTACAGAAACCACAAGGAATTAATGTCCTGTGGTTTCCTGTTTAGATTTATGACATTTCAAGGCCACTAGGTTTGAGACATTACCACATTTACAGTAATAAAATGAGTGAGAAGTTGAGATTGCTCAATTGCTATACATCTAAAACACAAGAGGGTGCTGTTATTCCAACAGAGACCAAAGAAAAAGAAAGAAACCTTTGCAACAACATAGTGATTTTATATTTGACCAATATTTATTTTTCATGTAGGGCGGGCGGAGTATCAGGAAAATCTGCAATAAGTATGTTGCTGTGGTTTGGATGTGATGAAACCACAGACTAACAACCTGAACCTCACAGAGCTTTAACTGCTCTTTATCACTGAGATCGCTTCATGTAAGGAGGTGAAAGACAACCAGTGGATTTTACGACAGGATGACCTCAGTGAACACATGAACTATGGCCAAAGATCACATACCAACAGGAGGCACGGCTCTCAGTCTCAGTCGTGCCTTTAAAGGAGCTGGAAAGTAGAGTTTTCTGGGCAGGTTGTTGACTGTTTCAGACTGATACAGGTGAGCACAGCTTGAGTTTATCTGAATGTGAGGAAATAAAATAAATTCTTCTTTAAGTGACAATCATCAAATCACTGCTTTTGAGTCTGATTATTGCAGTCGTGTGGTCTGATGTAGTTCCTGGGCTGATTAAACACCATGAATACTTGACTGATGTGATTCATTTGCACCAAAACTAGTTTTATGGTCATATTATGTATGACACATTTAGTAACACTTTAAGCGCTTTATGATGCATTTTGAGTAGATCGTTAAGGTGCAAAGCAATCAAACAACTTTAAAGGGACAGACCCTTTTTAAGTGGGGTTGTGTGAGGTACATAGTCAGTGTATGACCTACAGAAATTGGTGTGGGCAAATCCTCATTTTGGAGTAGCAGCAGGAATACCAGTGTAGGAAGCTAAGCAATATTCTGCTGTGGACAAGCTCAGCAGTAAAACCCACCTAAAAAAAAATCTAAATCAAACAGCCATTATAAAATCTAAATATCACTCTCTCCAAAGCCACCGGACTATTGGCAAAAACATAATTTTACCTCACAGAAGACAGGAGTTGCTCCTCAACCGCTGCCTCGATTGGTGAATTTGTTTGTCTTGTCATGTGACTTCAGTGAAACTGAACTAAGCCTTTAAAACACCATAGTCACACATTAACACAAACTAACTAACCAATCGAGGTATCGATAGACCCACAACTCCCGTGTTCTGCAGGGTAAAATTACCGTTTTTGCTAATGGAGTCTAGTTGCTTTGGAGAAAGTGATATTTGGCTGATATCATGGTGGCTTCCTGTCAGAAAGGGCTGTCTGATCAGTGCTGCTTCTCCAAACTTGAATCATGCCAACCGCCATCTACTGTAGGTAATACACTGACTATGGATACAACCCCACTTAAAAAAAAATCTGAACTATCCCGTTAAGTTACCTCTGACTCTAATGGACATTTGTAGACAATTTATTACACATAGACTTTTCTCCATCCTCAATGTGTCTGAGTACAAAGTTTAATTGTCCAGGTTGAGC